>PVIA01001928.1:0-241530 GCA_004024845.1 Tonatia bakeri
AAGGATGGAAGAAAGGGGGGGAGGAAGGGGGGAGGGAGGGGGAGAAAGGAGGAGGGAAGGAGGAAGGGAAGGAGGGAGGGAGAAAGGGGTTCACTGGGCTTTAGGGAAGCTCCCGAGAGGTCCCGGAGGCCTGGGGCCATGAGCTGCCTGCTGTCAGGGGTGCTTGCCACATCCTGGGGTTGCAGTGACCCTGAGAAAAGTCAAAGCTGTGGTCCACGGCTTTGTGAGGAGGCAGATGTCCTCAGGTGTCCCTGGTGTGCTCCTGGAGCCAGGGTGTAATGGGCAAAGTTTGTCTTCTCAACCCAGAGTCTGCAGCAAATAAATGCATAAATAAATAAATCCCCAGCACTACATCACTAAAAAACACAAGATTTACCTGCAGTGCCAGGAAGGGGCACGAGGACACTGCCAGGGGACAGGACCACCGGTGGAAACGTCCAAGCAGGAAGCCGGAAGGCCCGGCCCCACCCACCGTCCACTGTGGCCTCCGTGGCTGGGCCGTCGCGGGGAACACTCGGAACCATCTGTGAAAACCGTCTTAGTGACCGGAAAGGGTCGATACAGAGTTTTTCCGCCATGCGATGGGCACCAAAGTAAAAACAGCCGCGAAATTCCCATTAGGTCGATTCGCACTGAAAGCAGTGCCATCCAACACTGCACACTTCCTGAACCGTCTGTCCCTTCAGATCCCGAAGGGCTTTGGGGGAACCGCTCAGCGGTGAGGTGTTTCCAGAAGGTCGTCCAGGAGACCTCACTCCGCACCGTTTTACTCGGGGTGTCCCCGGGCCCACGGGAGCCTGTGTGCCCTTCAGTCTGCGTGGACTTCCCCAGGACAGTCACACTCGGGACGTTTGTGGGGGGACAACCGGGAAAGTTCTGCATCAAACAGGACGATGGGGCGTGTGCTTGTTCTCGGCCCTTCCACGAACCCATTCACATCAAAGTGGAGGGTACGGAAAAGCAGCGAGCCGTGGAAGCTGAGAGGTGGGGCGTCACCAACAGACGCGTCAGACTGAGACCTCTCCTCCCGCAGTGGCAGACCCCTGAGCGTTTGCTCCGAGGCTGCTCTGGCCACGGCCCCTCCAGGCCCCTCGCCCTCCCTCCGACGGTTAGCAGGGGGCTGACCTGAGGTCGGACTTGGTGCCCCCTGGAAGGGCAGAATCTGCACCGGAGCCAAGGCCTGGGGCTTGGGATCCTGCAACCTCTCCCCGGGCACCCTGACGTGCCTGGTGTCACTGCCCGTCGGGCTTGGCCCAGTTAACTCTCCAGGTTTGCGTGATGGGCACACATGGCAATGAAGGACCTAAATCCTCACAAAAGCTCCCGAAGTCAAAAACAGACTTTTCTAATAAAGTTAGATTGTAAATCTCTGTATATTCAAAGAAATCTGTGATGGGAGACACCCAGACAATGAATAAATGCTCCAACACGCCGAATGGATAAGACGGTTGAGACGTAAATCCACCTGGCACTTGCCGTGTGGCCCGTGCCACCCCAGCCGGGGGAGGGAGGTCAGCGAAGCCAGCACCCACGCTCTCCCGGCAAGTCCTCGGCTCCAAAGCCTCATGGGAAGCCCCAGTCGAAGGCCAGCTCCCCAGGACCCCAAGTGGCACTCAGGGTCCCTGGGCCGAGGGGACGCTCCTTCATCTAGAGGAGCTGCAATCTCAATGTGTCCAAAAAACACCAGCACTGATGAAACACGTAACCTGTTCGTGTAACTCTGTCTCCAGCCGCACCCACCTGGAGACACACGAAAATGCTCAAACTTCATTCACAACAAGGAGCCTCGGGGAAACAGCGTGAATGCCACAGAGCCCGCCCGTTTGAACCAGCTGGGAGGGGGCCCTGGGGGCTTCTGGGTAGAAAGTACCCAGGTGGGGAGGCAGACCCCAAGAGTGAGTGCATCACCCTCTCATCCCTGGGTTCTGCCAGAGCCCAGGTGTCCGAGGAGGAGGCAGGGAGACCCCATCAGAAAAGGCCTTCGCACAAACTAACTAAACACAGGTTCAAATCCTGACTTTGTCACTTGCTAGCCGGTGACGGGCAAGCCACCTCTCTGACATGCAGTTCCTCCATCGTAGACATGAAAGCATCCTTGCAGAGAGGATTGCTAGGCTATTAACCGTGTCCGAAACACCCAGAGCTTGGCTCAGCAGAAGCTCAGATGAAGCAGACCTTTCTCCTGCAGCCCTGATGAAGTAAACAGGCCAGCCAGCACCTTGGGGGTTTGGGGAGACTGGCAACCACACCCGTCTCCCACCTGCAGAGCGGTTTCCGCCAGCCCTGCCCTCCCCTGTCCTGAAATGAGCAGCACTTTCTGGAATCCTGGAAATCGTCTGCATTTTCGATGTCCAAAAGCCACGTGGGGCTTGAGCCCTTGAAATGTGGCTGGGGCAACTGAGGGACTGAATTTCTCCTTTCATTCTACGTAATTTAAATGTAAATAGCCACACATCACTGCAGTGGCCAATTCACCTCAGTGCGGGTCCACACGGTTCACGGGAAGGCGGACTAGCACCAAGCAAGGGCAGCCTCGTGAACTGGACCGGCCAGCTCACCCCCGTGACATCCACGCGAAATGCTGGGCTCCTGGCTGGGGTTACAGAGTTAGCACGGATATTTATTTTTACACTTTTATAAAGCAAGCAATCTTGACCAGTCATGAATCCAAGCCCTAGGAGAGCCCAGTTTGGATTCATGGGTAATCATGTCAAAACCATTTTTTATGCTCATCGAGGACATTTTTTTTTCATCGCTTTTAGAGAGAGAGGAAGGGGGAGAGAGAAAGAGAGAAACATCGATCGGCTGCCTCCCGCACGCACCCCAACGGGGGATTGAATCCACAGGCTAGGTCTGTGCCCTGCTGGGGATCGAACCCACAACCTTTTGGTGTCTGGGATGACACTCCAACCAACCGAGCTGAGGGGCCAAGGCCTAAGCGTTTTTTTGTTTCTCTCTTGATTGTTTCACATTTCACATGTCGCACACACACACACTCGCATGCACAAAACCTCCCATGCTTAGTACTGCGACATTGCCACCTGTGTGCCCCTCAGCCGGCGGCCAGGGTTGTGCGGCAGCTCGGAGGGGCCGAACTGTGCCCGTGTTCAAGGTTCAGGGCGGTCAGCTGGCCCCGCCTCCTTCTTCAGGCTGAGCCCGTGTGGACCTCTGGGACTGGCCTGGCAGAATGTGCTGTGGGCAGCTACAGCAATAATGAGGTTTCATCTCTTTTCAGAGAAACCAGTACCCGCCACACAGAGCTGCAGGCTCCACTGCCAGCCATCGAGCCATCGACGCATCAGGCACACCCGTCTGCAGGCTGAGCATATGCGGGCGCTGACGAAGGTGGTGAGGTCTCGGGGCGAACAGCACAGGAGGGGTGTCTACCTTCACAAACCTTGGGCAGGGCGGTGGGGCTGCTGGTGAGGGACACGTAAACAAATATGGAATCCGAGGTGGAGGTTGGAGTTGTGTGAAAAATAAAGTAGGATGGGACAGAGGATGGCAGGGTGGGGAGGGGTCTCAGCCCGCTCGGGCGGCCGTGGTAGGGCTAGGGTCAGGTTGAAGGGGATGGGATGTGGAGGTGGGACCTTTGGGAGGTGAGTAGGTGATGAGGGTGGGGCCCCATGATGGGGTCGGCACCCTCAGAGGAAGAGACGGAGCGCTCACTTCCTCTCTCCACCAGGAGGGCACAGGGGAGGACCCCCGCCTGGCCAGAGAGAGTCTCGCCGGAGCCGAATCAGCTGGCTTCTTGATCTGACCCTTCCCAGCCTGCAGAATTGTAAGGACACGTGTCTGTGGTGGAAGCCGCTCAGGCTGCAGTGTCCTGTTGCAGTGACCTGAGCACAAAGGCTGCCCCACACAACCTTCGGTGTCCAGAGACCGCAGGGGACAGCACCGTCGCCCCAGCAGGTGCCCACCCAACGGGAGCGTCTAGTCTGGAGACCTCAAGCAAGGAGAGTCAGTTCTCATTCCTGGCGGCAGCTCCAAGTCACGTGAATTAGTGAGCACAGAACCGGCGCTCCTGGGGGAGGCATGGACACACAGACACAAGCTACACACACATCCCGCACAAGTTACAGTCTTCAATCCTAAAATCAACTCATCTGGGAAGGTTCTGTTTTATTTTACGGCAGAGAAAACGAGGCTCAGCCCTGTTAAGTGACTTGTCTGAGGCTGTCCCTGTACCAGGTGTCAGAGTTCCGGTTCCGCCCAGCCCATGTGGCCCCAGCGTGGCCCTTGTCAGTCCCCAATACAGCCCCTGCACCCTCCCCACCCCCGTCTCCATCCTGCGGCTGCGTCTTCATGAGCAGGGACAAGAAGGCAGAGCACCTCCTGGTGTTCCGCCTCAGCTGCAGACGGGCACATCAGAGTCCAGTTCGCGCCGCTCTGTGTGTGTGTCCACACAAAGGACCAGAAAAGTGCAGAGTATTCATTCGGGGCTTACAATTGGGCTTTAGGGGACGGGCAACTTTCAAACATGGACTCCACCAATACTGCGAACAGAGGCTGCCCCTTCTGCCGCTGTCACGTGAACGCCGTGGAGGACACCTGCGCGCCCAGGCCCGGGCCTCTGCGGGTCCGACCCACCTCCATCGTCCATCGGGTGGGCTCCGCGCTGACCGCAGACTCGAGGGGCCAGAGACTGTGGTGCCCATCGCTGCCTCCCGGCCCTTGGAAGTCAGTCCAAGCGGAGGGCGGCCGGAGGGCAAGGAGCGATCAGGTCCCCAGTTAGGCCTTTAAGGGGGCTCTCCATGAAGACAAAACAGTGGGTTTGATGCACGGACACGCACGCCCACGCTGAAGTGAGATCCACTCCAGGCACGTTTGAGAACGAAACGGTGTGGGTCATTTTTACAATTCAGTGGTGTGGGTTTTTCTCCTAATTGTAAAAGTAGTTCATGTTCAATGTTTAAAAAAAATAAGTAAAAAGCAAAAAACAATCCAATCCCCACCACCTAGAAACAATTATGGCTAAAATGTCAGCACATGTTCCGCCAGCACTGGTCTGCCCACAGTTCTTTGCGGCTTGTTTTCCGTGTGGATCCCCGCGCCCCGCGCCCCGCGCCCCACCCGCCTCCAGCCCCCGCTGCCCAGCGCCGCAGAGAACAGGCTCCGAGACCAGGAGCCAGTCCAGCTCGGGCTAGGCTCAGACAGACCGACGGAAATGCAGGGCCGGTCTGGGCTAGTCCTTCCGCCCGCAGAGAGGACATTAGAGGGCACCGAGTGAGGAGGGGAGATGAAGAGCGTACACGTTGTTGGGGTCCCTGCGTCCCCCGACCTAAAGCCAGGGCCGGCCGGCCAAAAAAAAACAGGGGCCCCGATGTGGGAACAGAAGACACCCGACCCCCACAGAACACCCTGAAACAGCTCACACTGTCTCTGGACACCCAGCAGGCAGGACACTGTCAGATGCGCTCCTGCCTGGCGGGGGGGGGCGGGGGGGGGCAGGACAGAGAACGTGGAGCAGGGACAAGGCCACGTGCACAGACACCAGCCAGAAAGGCGGACTTGGGCCCACCCAGCGCAGTACCTCCCCCAGACCCACCAGGACCCAGGCCCTGCCCTGGCCCTGCCCCCGGAGTGGAGACACACCCCAGGGGAAGGGCCATCTCTGAACTGGTGGACATTTAGTTTCTGGTGCTGGTGACACGTGGGCCCAAAAGAGAAATGACAATCCAATTACAGAAAAGAACTCGGATAGCTGCTGGGGTCTGGGCGCTGAGATTTGCATCCCGTATTCACATACGTGGATATGTACATAGTATGTACATATGCGTCTTTGACAGGGAACGGTCGTGTGTGTGTGTGTGTGTGTGTGTGTGTGTGACCTTTATCCCTGCCAAAGATGCCTCACACTCACACGGTGTGTTCTGGTGTTTCTAACTCCTACTCATGGAGAAACTCATGATGGCCCTGAACGGCTGCGACCCAAATTCTGCTTCCAATCATTGGGAACTGCCTGGCCTTTCCCCTGTTCTCCGCGCCGTGCTAGCTTCTGGCTTCAGGGCCCAAACTCTCACTGCAGAGAATTCTTACCTGTGCGGGCTGCACGGCAGGCAGGTCCTCCCGGCGACGCTTCATCCTCTCACCTTTACACACTTGTTTGCCCCCGCCTGTGAGTTCCCCAAAATCCAGACTGAGCATGGCCTGCGCCCTCGGAGGTCTCCTCCAGTGCTGTTGTCTGCACAGAGGGTCCCACGTGCTGCTCGGCTCTGCGGAAGTCCAGAGACAAACAGATGGCCTCAGGTGAGCGGGGGGTAGGGTGCTGTCAGAGCTGGGTTTGAAGAAAGGGGAGTGAAGGTGAGAAAGATCAGTCAGATGCAGACCATGCAGGAGCCCGAATGGGGATCAGGTATTTGGAGTTTATCTGATGAGCAATGGGACTCACCTCGCGGAAGGAGTTGCAGGCTCACCCGGTGAGTGTCCTTGCAAGCCTGAAGAGAAGTGGGCTGGGGGAAGTGCAGGCACCAGGACTGGTGGAAAGACCGAGGTGGCAATGAAATGAGCCGTCTGCTTCCCCGAGACCTGCTCGTCTCCAAGGAAGCCCGAGGCTCGTCTGGGAAAAGGCAGCAGAGGGTTTAGGAGGAGCTGGACCGGTGAGCTGGGAGACCGAGCTCGCATCCTGTTCCCGTGCAGAGGATTCCAGAAGGGCCAGGGGCTCGGGGATGGCGTGGCAGCATCAGGCAGCTTCAGGACCGAAGGGAGGTTGGGAGTTTTACAACTGTGGAGAATCATAGCATGTCCACGGATGGAAATACAGGATTTTCGGGAGAAAAACGGGATGAAGATTCAGTCAGAACTCTAAGCAGATCATTAGTCTAAAAGCAGACATGCTTTTGCAGTTATAAATAACATTTAAAAGTTTTTAAACAGAACGGACTTCATCTCTTAAAAGGCCAAACACTTCTGTGATAATCACACGGTTTTTACCCTCCTTCTGGGCGCCTTTCAAGTTCCCTGCGGCTGTGAGGATTCAGATGTAAATCACTCCATTTCCTTTGAAATAAATACACTTGGAGCTATTTTGGTATCGGTCATGTTTAATACCGGGTTTACAACGTATAGACATGAATATATGAGCGATCTCACATTTTAATATTAAGAGATTGAGCAGGCGGCCAAGTCATTAGCATGTGGTTTAAACCCAGCACTCCAGCCGTCGGAGCACAAGCAGTGGAATTTCTGAGTCATCGCCAGGCAGGCTCAGCAGTCTGGCGGCCACATGGCAGCCAAGACGAGGGTTGTTTGGTTATAAACATCAAAGGCCCTCACTTGACCCCGTGGAGACCCCCACTGCTCAGAGCGCTAGCAGGACAAGACCTCCGACCACCGTGCGGAACTCGGTGTCCAGTCGTGAGAAGGACCGGAGGTGCCCAGAACCCGGCCTGGCCTGGGGACCCTACGACGGGCCTGCACCACATGGACAGGACAGACCGGGCCTCGGGGGCCTCGGCCCAGGCCCAGCATCTCTTGAAGTTGGCAGTTTTCTGGAATCAGAGAGAGAAACCCAACCTCTTCTGAGGTGAGCCCCGAAACCGGCCTGGACTGCCAGGCCTGAAGGCGGGATTCGTGTTGGCTGAGCCGGCTGGCACCAAGAAGGGCCATGGGGCCTGTGGGCCCAGGCCTCGTGGGCCATGCCGTCTGGATGCTGCCTCGAGGCAGCAGAGAGTGTGCCCTGGGACAGCCAGCCTGGCACGCGGCTACTGCTGGCAGGACGTCACCAGGCGCAGATGCAGGAGCTGGCATTCTCCGAAGACAGGCCTCCAAATATGGCTTTGCCGTGTGAGCCCAGTGCTGAGGCCAGTGCTGCTGTTTTCAGGGCATCGTCCCCTCACTAGACACCTGCACAGATGTGCAGCATGACCTGCTTCTGAGCCAATGCCCACACGACCTCTAACTTCCTTCCCGGCAGGACTGGTGTCTAGGACCTGGGCCCTGGCTCCGCCAGGCCTCCTGCCCATGGTTTTCAAATTGGCACTGGAGGAAACCAGTTCCTGACAGAGACTTTTGAATGCAGAGGAGGGAGTGAGCGCCAGGAGAGCCAGGCCCAGAGGTGGAGCAAGCACACCCTCCACAGAAGCCTGTGACGGGACACGTGGGCAGAGCTTGGAGACACCACAACTCAACGCCCTTGCCCAACGTCTGTCTGGCCTGGCCGCAGGCTGCTGCTCCGCCCACAGGTCCCCTCGGGATGCAGAGCTGCTGGGGCCCAGCACCTGGTTCTCCTGGACCATTTCACTCCCTGCCAGGCTGAGCGCAGCCCCCAGTGGCTGCTGGGTTTCCAGTCCTCTGGGTGGTTCAGCCGTGAGGCCTGGAAGCGGGCACCGCAGCTCGGCAGGCCAGGCCAGCGCACGGAGGCCCTCACCGGGGCCCTCTGATATCGTGTGTAAGACGGGCTCTCCCTAGGCCTGCATCAAGGACGATGGGGCCAAACTATTGAACAACTGACATTAGTGTGTTGTGTACCTTTGCTGCATGCCAAACTTTTTACCAGTTTGCATCCCAAACCTCAAATGATGTTAATTATATACCTGTTTGTACTATGAAAGCTTATTTGTACACCGTGTGGGTACTAAAAATTAGAACTGAAGCTACCACTTTTTAAAAAATGACATGAAGTGACAAACACAAACTTGTCCAGGCAACGTCGAGTACACTGGAACTCGGGCAAAAGGGGACTACATGCAGCGACTGTGGCAATGAGGATGAAGGGGGGGCGGTTATTTAGCTCATAGTGTTTGTCCTTTTTCTGAGTGGGCAAAGCTGACGCCCCTTTCTCCCGTGGGTGTGTGGCAGCAAATCCAGGCACACTAGCAGGGAACTCAGGGCCACCTTGGTGGGGCTGGCGATCAGGGATCCAAGTGGTGAGACTCCCACCTCCACTCCCTTCCTTCCCGAAGGCATGAACGGGGAGCAGTTCTGCCCTGGGCTCTCACTGGAGATCAAACGTAGTTTGCAGAGAGAATGCCAAGATGAGACTTCTGTTCGTGGTTGTAACAGTATGTTTGAGTGACAGCAGATAGTTCTTAAATAGGCCAGCAGATAGGGGCTGGTGATATTTTTCATATTCAGAGATGGTGGCAGCGGTCCTGGCTGGGTGGCTTGGTTGGTGGGAGCAGCACCCTGTGCACCAAAAGGTTGCAGGTTTGATTCCCAGTCAGAGCTCATACAGGAGGCAACTGAACAGTGTTTCTCTCTCTCAAATCAATTAAAAAAAAAAAAACAATTAGAACACAGAGTAGGCTATAATTCGATACATAGGAAGCCCACAGAGTTTTTAAGGGTATTATATGGCGGGCACTCCTCTATCTGTGGATAAGAAAGCTACTTAGCTGCCATTGAAGATCACAGAACTAGGCGTGGCACATGACGAAAAAGGCCTGGACTGGCGGGGCCCTGCCCGAGGACAGAGGCTGGACCCCAATAAGGAGTACTGCTTGCTCCCAGAGCAAAGTGGGGTCCGGCTCCACGTGTCCAGTGGAATTTCAGAATCAGCAGACTGTGTGTCCTAGTCTTTGCCTTCCAAGTGGAAACAGTTCTCTCAGATGGCTTGTCCCCGCCTCACCACTGTGCACTTGAGTGTCGAGCACGATTTGCCTGTTTACTTCGCCAGCCTCTGCAGAAGATGCGTCTAGATTACAGACTCCTGCACTTCAAGTCTGAGGAACCGGGCACGGCTCCGGTGTCCTGGGAATAGTGTGTGCGCATTTTGCTGGGATAGGGGAGCATGGTGACTGTAGTCGGGGGGCAGATGCGGGCAGATTGATTGCGTTAACGGCCAGCCCGTTTGTCATGCCACCCCCATCCAAAACCTTTGGTGGTGCACTCCCATACCCCCCATCCAAACCTTTGGGTGGTGCCCCCATGCAGCCTCCACACGTGACAAAATTGAGACTACAGCCGACTTGATACAAGGCTTGAAAAGGCACTTGCACTTCCGCTCCCTCTTCTGCCCCTCGGCAACCAGGGGAAACGCCTGGGCAGGCCTGCTGAGCGGACAAGAGTGACACAGCACGGGGAAGACGGCCAGACCACGCCAGGCCAGGCCACCCTAGACCGGCCAGGCCACAGCCAACTCACGTCAGAGACATGACTGCAGGCTCAGGAGCAGACTGCTGCACATAGCGTGGACTGGCAGGGGCGCCCCTCCAACCTGGACTCACGAGAAATGATGGTGGCTGTTTTAAGCCTCCAAGGTCAAGCGTGGGCACCAGGAAGTAATAGCTGACGGACAAGGTGGGTCATTGTTTTGTTCTTACCTGCCTGGATACTTTGGCCTTAAAAATCGATGTTTCTCGAATTTTATGTCTTTTCATTTTCACAAACTGATGTCACCTCCAGGGTCTGCAAACACATTTCCAAATGGATACATGCTTTTTTTTTTCCACAAGGAAAACACCTCAATTTCTATCACCAGGACACACTCATCCCATGCTCACACTTCACCACTGGAAGGAGGCCAAGGTGTCAGCAAGTGTCTCCCACCGCACCACCCCCTCCGGCCAACTTGCTAAAATCTCGACTATGCAGGTGGGTAAGATGTAGAGATCTGTATCATTCCATAACTAAGAGAGAAAAAGGATAAGCAGCACCCATAAACAGCACCACTGTAAAACTCATTTTCGCAGACGCACTGCCATTCGAGGTGCGGTGAAGCAGCGGGCGACTGCAGGACCTGACTCGGGGCTCCGCTCTGCCAACAGGCCCCTTGCTGCAGCTGCACCCCGACGCTGCAGAGAGCCCCGGGCAGGTCTGGGGGGAGGGGCTGGCTGGCAGGTATCCCGAAGGGACGGTGTCGCTTTCCTCTTGTTTCAGCAGGAGAAACATGTAACTGTTACCTTACCGTCCATTTTCATGCACAAAGCAAATACACTGGAGAACTCCTGGTCAGAACCCTCCCTCCATTAGAGTCTCCGGCAGGTTACCGACTTTCAGGTACCACAGAGAACTTCTACACCAGATTAACTACACTCTGCCATGTTAGCACAACCTGCAGCTTTTGAAAAATTTAACTATATTACCTCAAAATATTCAAATAGAACAATACTCCCACCTAGCAGATAAAGAAAAAGACTGCTTACTTCAGCCGTGAACAGTGCCACCAAAAAAAAAGAACTGTAACTACAATGAATTTAATATCAATTTATTCTGTTTTTAACACCCTCACAATACCCCTGGAAGAAAAGGAAGCTAATGGGACAGTGCAGCTGCCCCCAAGGAATGGACAGGTGACACAGGTGACACACTGTCTGGAGTCACGTGTAAATGTTACTCTGGATCTCGTTGGCCGTCACCAGTTTCTTCAGTATCTCTGTGCTCTGGGGAATGTTCTGGAAGGACAGAGGAAAGGTGGTGACACAGTGAGACTGAGAATTCAGTGAGAAGCAACATGCGGCCCAGTCCCGGCCCCAGGCAGCCAACTGGACAGGCGCTGTGGCTCGCCCCTCTTCCCAACACACAGACGAGCAGGTCACACATCTCAGCGTGTCCTTCCGTCGTCCAAACCTGGCCGAGGACTGGCCGTCGAAAGCCCTTGGGCAGATACCACGCACTAGCCCGGCCCCTCTCTCCTCGTGAGCGTTGACTTCCCTCTGCAGCCCAGTGCCTCGCTCATCACCCTTCTCAGGGCTCCCAGACTCGCCCACTCCCAGGCTCCCAGTGCTGCCCCCTACACACAGCCACCCACTGGGATCCACCCATCTTTCAAATCCAGCTGAAGTGCCACTGTCCCAAAGGGACCTCGCTCTCCCTCGGCTGCCACGCAACAGCGCCCTCTGTTGGCAGGACAACCACCTGCGCCTCGGAAGGCCCCAGCTGACCTACCACAGAAGGAAGCACAAGGTGCAGGGGACACCTACCAGAGAGGTGCCGGATCAAGTCCAGCTGCCAGGTTAGGAGGCTTCGTTTTCAGGCAAAAGAATCTCTAAGTACTACTATGTTTTAAATTGACACCGCACATTTATGGCTGTTCTTACGTTTGTTCATTATAACAACTCAGCTATTAAGTTAATGAGTTAAATAAAACCTTACCTTAACCAAACCTTTTAAGCTTCTGGAAGAAAGCACAGGCTTAAAAGCTTCAACTGTGATGAGGTCTAATTTCATCACGTCAGTGTAACACAAGTACAGGACGGCAGGGAGCTTCCACACTTGACAGTAACTCAGAACTATGAATATGTACGAAAAAACGCTTCAGTTTTCTATTGCGGGATTTTAAATCAAACACCTGAAATGAAGGCTACTTTTAAAAAATAGCTGTCTCTGTTGCCTCTTTTAATCAAGCATTTACTGCCATTTTGCATTAATTCTTATGCATATTTTCTTTCTAAGCCAATTATTTTCTTAGGTATTCTCCTGACTGTAAATATTGGGCTTTTTAAATGTGATTTTCAATTCCAGTTACACTCAACAGTGTAGCAGTCTCGGGTGTGTAAAATAGGCAAATATCGTTTATTTCGCACTTCCTGCACACACTACTGAGATACATCTTGAGGAGCAACAGGATTAAAATTTTCCTGGCCATAATAAACGAAGTAAATTAAATATAAATAATATATGAAGCATAATACAAACTACTGAACTACTTACTCTAATAAACTTAACATTTAAAGGGAAAAACCCTTTTATTCATTAGCAAATAAATACAAATTATACATAGTAACGTGAACTACTGAAAAATGACAATCTAATTTTGATGTGATATTAGTAACAGAAACAAAACATATTATTATGGAGATTCAGTACCTGAAAGCTACCATTCTGACTATTAAAACATACCTTACCAACTCTTTATGCAATTTATACCTAACGCTGGCTCACATGAGTTGCCGAAGACCAAAAGGGAACAGAGCGACTCTGAAGGGCAGCAGTTAGGACCCTGAGCTGTTCTCGCGTAACCGCGCCGGGGAGTTTCTAAACTCAGACCAGAACGACGGGCTAGCAACTGCAGGTACTGAATATAAGCAGCAATGCACTATCAACCATTAACAAAGTGCCTCAAAAAGATCTCTAACATTCACTCTGAAGCCTTATAATTTTGTTAATGAAAGTCACCCCACTAATTCAGTAAGAAAAGAGAAAAGGAAAGATCTCTGACGTTCAAGTAACCGCTGTCACAAAGCTGGCACAAGCTCTGGCGAGACGTGACAAACGGAACGCCACCTGCTGCAGGGAGGTCGTGCACGATGTTTGGCTGTTCCAGCAGTGAGCAGCACGGGGGCTCTTGGAAAGTCTGTGTCTTCAGGGCTCTCAGGAAAGGACAGGGAAGGCTGCTGGTAGATTCTGAAGTTTTATAGTCAGTAACGTGTCGACTTGTGAGGACAGTGACTTGCATATTCTTCTTTGGACAAGAGCCAAAAACCTGACACAAAATTGAGAGCAAATTGAAACAGACACATGTGACTCTGGCTGAGCGACCTTCAGGCCAACTTCCTGCCGGTGAACTAAGGACAGTGCCACCCACCCAAGGGTGCTGCAGGCTCAGGCAACGAATCAGGAGCAAAGACGGCCAGGGCAGCCATCCCAACAGCCAGCAGCGCCATCCCGAGTGGCACGTCAGCTGGCACGTCCACTCCCTCCCCCACCGCCAACACCTGCAAACAAGTCTTCCTAAAAATCAATTTGAAGTGAAATTCTAAAGAATTTAAAGTAGTCCCCCCTCATCTGGAGTTTTGCTCTCTGAGGTTTTGCTTTTCGTGGTTTCAGTTACCCGTGGTCAACCATGCTTTGAAAATACGTGAAAAATTCCAGAAATAAACAAACCATACGTTTCAAAGTCATGCCATTCCATGGGGTGCAACGAAATCCCACGCGACCCCACCCCGCACATGAGTCGCCGCGTCGCCCGGCAGTGGCGCTGAGCAGCCATCTGCGGTACCAGACCGACCTGGGGCACCACGGCTCCGTTTCATTGTGGCTGTTCTATTTCACTATCAGTTGTCACTCTCTCAATTTACAAGGTAAACTCTCTCACAGGCCTGTGTGCATGGGAAAAACACAGCGCACGTGGGGTGTGGCACTCTGTGGCCCCCGGCCCCCGCTGGGCCCGGAAACCCCGCCTGCGGGGCGGAACGGTGAGGGGACACTGCACACACGACTGCAGGCGTGTTTCCAGAGCTCTAAGGTCACTGTCCTCCTAAGTCTGCATCTGACGGCCCTCCAAGGATGCTTCCAGCTTTTAAAAATCTGTGACAGTGTAAACAAAGAAAGCAGCTATTTTTTTAAAGAAAACGGATTTTAGGTCACTGCACCTTGTTTGAAAATACTTTTCGAAGAGAAAGAAATGGTAATTTCAAATATCAAAAGAAGTGAAGATTTTATAGTATATCCTAAGTGATTTGCAGGACTCGGTTCACTGCACAGCTTTGTAAATAAACACCAAAAGTTACCACCATGTGCCCTTGCTACCGTGGCCGTTCCGTGCAAGACACCACACTGCTCACAGGCCTAATTCACACCCGCCCTGTAACGTTTGCAGTGTGAACCCACAACACGAGCGCCGTCAGGCTGTGCGTGAGTCTCAGCACTATGCAGCTCACATGAACCAAACAGTAAAGGGGCCCAACGAGTGTCCCCAGGGAAAAAAAACTGACTAAAAATTGTTGTTATAGAAATGTGTAACTGCACATCTTTTAAAGTCTGGAAAAGTAGTTACATGATACAAAAATAAAAAAAGTATTTTTTCTTACTAGGCACTGTACATAAATTTAAAATAAAAATTATTACAGCTGTGATATCCAATGGTCCCTCTCCCTAAGAAATACAAATAGGTACATGAATATAAAATATGAATATAATTATCAAAAGATTCACAGACCTTCTTAAACAACCCTTCAATTAATAAAATACATTTAATAACTTTTAATGAATGTTTCTAAGTATGCCAATCTAGTTTAAAATGAGAATATATCAAATCTCTTATCTCTAATTAACTGTAACATCTATAGGAAATATACCTAAGATTTAAGCTGAAATGTCGCTAAGACACATGTAATAGGTCTACTTCATTTAAAAATAATATTGCCCATAACTGCCAAAATTATGATTATTCTCTAAAATTCCTAGTTAATTTCTTCACTGAAAAATCTGTGCCATTCGGTACACACTATGTGCATAATTTTCCACAAAATGAAGCCCCCACGGATTCGTCATAATGCTGACAAAACGGTATGATACTCTGGAGTCGGGTGAGCGGAGTGCCAACCCCGCCTCCCATCCCCGCACAGCTCCAGCTCTGCGGTTTTCACCCTTGGCCGTGACCCTGTTCTGTTTCATGCGTGCAGCTTGTGTTTCTTTTAAATAAAGTAATAAAGTGGACGGGAGGATTAATTTAACTCCCGTTTTATGCCTTTACGACCTACCATTTTTAGCACAAGGCTAATTCTGTTTGTTAAATAAGTCCTTTTATTCTTTATATGCTCTCAAAAATTTCTACAATATTTTTAAGGGAAAAAAAAAACAAGTACTTCCCCCACTTCACTATGTGACCATGAAGGTTTAAGCGTGGAGATACTGACCCGTAACTAACCGCCCCCCCCCGCCCCCCGCCCCCCAAGCCGCACCGCCCGTGTCTCTCACCTTCTCCAGCCACTGGTACTGCTGGTCTTCAGCCACGTAGCAACTGCACTGACAAAGGAAAACCTGAAAAACCAAATTCCGAGTTTCTGTATGGCCAAACAAATTTTATATGCAGCCCAGACTGTCACCAGATATACATCATGTATGTCCTAATACAACACTTAGATAACACTTATTTTCCGGAATTTGCCACTGGCCTATTTTTTGTAAGGTTTACAAATCAAGCTACCACTGGCAATTTTAATCGCCAGAATAAAGCGCACACTGAGAGTTGGCTCACGCGACACTGAAGACACGCCCACCAGGATCCGCTTCAAGAAACTGGCCGGTAGCAGCCCTGCTGCCCTCTGAGTGTCACACACTGTGACTGAAGACCAGACCCAATGCCGGGAGCCTGTGGACACCGCAAAAACAGCAGGTGCTGGCACAGTGACGGGTCAGCCAAAGAGACCTCACCCCAGTGGCACCCTGCAGCGTCACCCTGCAGTGTCGCCGATGCCTGTGAAGACGGTGTTAGTTTAGAGACCAAGTTCCAGGCCGTATGCTCAGGTGAAATAACTGGCAATGCCATGAGGCCATAAAAGGATGACTATGGGTGCTCACGAACGGTACTATCCTCAGAAGTCAACCAAGTCTTCTGGTAAACTGGGCCAGATGCGCTGCCTGCACAAAGCGAGACCAAGGAGGAGAGGGCCTGCAGGACAGGGGAGAACCGGAAGACTGCACAGACATTTAGCTGCACGCAGAGGGTTCTGCTTACTCAAGATACCTAACCAAAATGGCACACCTACACAGTAACAGAAATTTCTCCTACTTGACTCTCGCTATCTAAAGTGAAACCTCTGCACTAAGGATCAGATACAGAACATGCTTAGTTTCCTGCTTCATCCTTTAAAAACACTGGATATTTTATAAAAATCCTCATGAAACTTCAGTACTTCAGAGTACCTGCTATAGCAGCAAACTGTAAGTACTATAAAATCAAACTCTACGGTTTTTCGGGCTTGCTCCTGACCTTTGGAAATCAGCAACACTGTACATTATGGAATGACTGACCGCCCCCACTGTGACTCCCTGCCCCTGGGGTGTCCCGCGGTGCAGGATGGAGCTCTGTCGGACCGCAGACGGGGAGACACCTCACCCGCAGGGCCACCTCCTCTGCCTAGCCCGCCGCCGAACTGCTCAGCACACCGACGCTCCGAGTGAGCCCAGGAGCAGGAGGACACACAGAAGCCAAAGAGGCCGCTCAGCACCGCTGCACAGCGTCCGTCCCGACTGAAGGGACCAGGGCGCCTGGGCCAGGGCCGAGTCTGGCGTCGCCGGGACTACACTGAGAACGCCGCGGCGGCCGTCTGCCCAGCGCGCTCACTGGGTTTCCGGCGTGCACCGGGCGCTGGCCTAACACCGCGCTGCACGGCGGTCACGTGGGGTCCCTGCTCCGCAGAATGAAGACGTTCCTGCACGTTCGGAGTCACCGACTGGAACACTTTTTTGAAAAAGGGCAACATTTTAAACATCTAGTGTTTATGGTTTGTTTCTCATAAAGCTACATCAGAATTTCCTAACAACTTCACCAACACAATGTACGTGCCTCGTTAGTGTTTATATAAACAACGAGATGGTCACTCCCACTGCCTACAGGTGGAACTCCTCAGGCCGGAAGTACACACGGAGGAACGTGGCGTCCCCACAAACAAACTCCACTGGAACGAGGCCCACAACTAGTTCTTAAACAGACAAGACAGTCCCACATACCGAGGGATTGGATTTTAGATGGTAAAACACACAGAAAGCGTCTGCGGGGGAGAGATGTGCAGTGTCTGTCGTTCTACACCACTCATTCCAGAGTTTAGCACAGCCAACTTCTTCCCAGGCTCCTGAAGTCATGACAAATGACGACAAAAATGCTGTAAAAACAAGTGACGTGAGTTAGTGTTCAGTTCCGCAAGCTGCATCCTCTATGCGATAAAAAATAAGGTCCTTCCAGTTACTGTAGAATCCTGGAGCTAAAGGAGCCACTCCAGGCCACTGACCTTACACCACCATTTTGCAGAAAAGGAAACTGAGGCCTTAAGGAGTAAAGGCCACGCCGAGCACAGACAGTATCGTCGCCAGGAGGTGACAAGCTTTACTGACACACTTTGCGATGCTCTCGCGATGCGACACTCACCTGGAGAAGCGTCAGCCAGGAGAGCCTTATGCGTAAGCGGCTCAGCACTGGCTTTGCTCGCGCTGGTTCTGCAACCACTGGGGCCGCCTGGCGGAGCGAAGGGCCCTACCGGAGTCCCCACGCCCTCCTCCGAGCCGGAGAGCCCCTAAAATGACACAGGTTTGTGCTCTTGCACGTGTACGCTGTGCCAGCCAAATCCTGCACCGTGCTCACTGCGACTTCTCAAACAGATTCATTTACGTAAACACTTTAGAACTTAAGTACTCAACGATAGTGATTAGTTATTTTTAGAGCTACCATTATGTTCTTAAAGGAACATTTAAGAAAAGTTCAAAAACAGGTAAGAACCTTTGCTACAAGGGGGCCATGTACGTACACTACCTCTGCTCCTCCAAGTCTGGCCAAAACAGACCCTCGAACTTAAGGAATTCTGGACACCGGACACAACAGAACCAATTCCTTGAGTTTGTAAGTTCCTAAAGCCAAGAACATTTCCTTTACATCTTATGTTTTTAAGTTTATGAAAAAGTGCCACGTGAATGGCAGATTTTACTCAAATACAAAATTACTTACTATAGCTTTTTCTTAAAAAAAACATTTAAAATCTTTTATGATGAAAATAAGTAACTTGAGATTTTATTCTTTCAACAAAATGGCTAGTCTAATGCACTCCCACTCACCTACTGCATTATTCCCAACCGCAATTATAAACTTGGAGCAAGGATATTTCTCCAGCAGAGAGACTTCCAAGGATGTTTTTGTTTGTCTTCGAAGGAGCCGCACCTCCCTAACACAAGACACAGAAGACAAAATTGAAGTAATTTAAATATAAACGGTACCTTACTATGATAAAAAGAATACTTACTATAATTTTGTATTAAGTAAAATATAAACTTTGATTTTATCAAGAACATAATTATAATCTTCAGGAAACAACGGAACCAGGTGATGATAACTAAAAGAGAAAGCCATTTGATACAAAGTTCCCAGAGAATTCCACAACAGGGATCAGGCTGCCACCTAACCCACCAACCAACCAATCTTAGCATCCCCAAAAGTGGGATGACCCAACGGGACACAGCAAGCCATAAGGAACACCAACCACCTTTGAAGCATTCTTGCCAGCAAAATACTGAACCTGATTCAGACCAAGCCTCTAGAAGGAACTTCCATTTACAGGAAATGCAGGTGAGGGAAACATGTTAAAGGCCACCAAGAGGAAGCAATCAGATAAATCCAGAGTGTGGGTCCTCCCACAGGACAGCCAGGCTCTCAGCAAGGGAGAAAAGGGAGGGGCGCTGCTCTGAATGAAACAAGGCCAAGAAGACAAAACATCTACATGTAAAGTGTGGGCCTTGCGGGGATTCTGATTTATACAAATGCACTGTCAAAAGTCATATCAGAGGCACTCAACCAGATTTGACAATGGACTGGCTACTTAACAGTATCAATAATTATTAATATTGTAAGGGTTGACAATATCGTGTGGAAGAAAATGCCCATGGCATTTGCGATGCATTCTGAAAAAGGTTCAGGTAGGAGAAAGCCCACGGTTCTGGAACTCACGGGTGGTGGGAGATAATCTCCCATCTTCATTTCGTTATTTTCTCTAATTTTTGTATGTTTGGAAATAATACTTAAAAAACAAAAAACACCTGCCACTGACGCACAATGCTAACTGAAGTGTGGGGCGGAGAATAAAAGTTCTGAAAGAGAGCTGTCTTATGTTTAATGAACCAAATACACGACAAACGTGGGGCACGAAGATATACAGCACTGCAGTCCTGGAAAAAGTTCAAGGCGGCAAGAAACCACCTAAATCAATGCTAACGGAAGTCTTGCCGACCGCCCCTTTAAACAACACGTGAGTCCAACCAGTCCACCGAAACTGCAGCAGGCCAACACGAGCCCACCTCCACCCAACACCCCAGAAGCTGGTGTTGCCAGACCCACCGAGGACTTCCCGAGCCCGAGGGCAGAGCAGGGCCGCGAAGCGGCGGCCGCGGCCAGCGTCCGGCGAACCTATCCCGCTCCCGCGACAGCCGGAGCCCGCGACCGCGGCCGCAGACCCAATTGCGCCGCCAGCTCCCCGCGCCCAGACCTCACCTCTTCCGTGCCAACTGCCGCCGGACCTCCCTGTCTTCGGGCGTCTCCGTTTTCCCTTCGTCTTCTTCCTCCTCGTCCTCCGTCCCGGCTCGGCACCGCGCCTTGACCACCTCACCGAAGAACGTGGCCGCCATGATCCCCCTCCCACCCGTCCCGCCTAACAGCAGTGTCACGGATCGCGCAGGCGCTCCCCGCGCCCCGCCCCGTTCCGCCAACCAACCCGGAGAGCGACCCAGAGTATCGCCACGCCCCTGAGCCCTGCCCCAGCCCGTGTTCACTGCCACGCCCCCTACGCTGCCTCCACGCACGCGCCCCACCCCCTGCCAACACCTACAGCGCACGCGCCGCGGGACCCTAGGGTCACGCAAAATCGGGGCGTTTTCTCCCCCCTCAGGATCCTTGCGGGGAGACCGAAAGATCGGACGACTGCGGGCTGGAGGCGGAGTACAGAGGCGGACGCGGGGCTGCGCCTCCTGTCCCGACAGGTAACGGACCGGGAAAGGGAAGGGGTCGGCCGTCCCCTCTCCCTTCTGCGGTGCTCCGAAGAGGCGGACCCCTGTACCTTTCCCTCCCTCGCTCCGTTTGCGTTTTCCTGCTCCGTTAGGAGAGAAACTGGTTGAGCTTTAGTTTATTAATCACCCTGCTCCAAACCGCGATCGATCCCAGGTAGGTGTCGGCCCGGGCCCGGCGCGTCCGGGGGACAGGGGGCGGTGGGCGGATGGCAGGGCAGGAAGAAACACAGTGCTTCGTGGTGTTATAAAAATGAGGCCTTTACTCTGGCAGTAGGAATTCACATTTCAAAACATGATGGTCGTCAAGCTGATCGAAAAGACTTTATGAGACTGCAAAAATACTAGCTTTTTTAAAACTTGGCCATTTCTAATACAAAGTTTACTTCCGCTTTAAATAGCCTTTCACTAGTAAGCAAAGTGAGTGTTCAATTGGTTCTCTTTAAAATTTGCTGGAAGACAAAGTTTACAGAGCACTATTCCAAACAGGAGGGAAAAAAGGACAACTGTACCACATAGTTCCAATACAAATGAAAATATCCGGAACTGCAATGGAAAATTAAAGAAATTACCTAAATTTAGTTGCACTGAAACTAGATGGCATTGCTTACATTTTGGAACCCTGCCAATAAATAATCACTAAGTTAAGTACTAATTTGGGGTTTTGTAAAGCCTCTTAAGATAAAAAAAAAAAAAAAAAATCCCAGAAAGTTGCTAGAAACATCTTGTTTTAAAATGTGGAGAAACAATGATCAACAAAACCATTTACATAAAACCGATATTTAGCAATTTCACACATTACTGCAAAATTTAAGACTGGGCTTAGAAGCAAAATTTGAACCCTTAAGTAGAAACATTAAGACCCAAATTGCTATCCTGTAAGAGCTTAGGAAACTTTAGGTACAGTTAGAGAGCTAGAATATACAAGATTACCAACATGTTTTAAAATTGCACTAAGATTCCTGGGTTAATTGGCTTTATGGAATGACTGAATTGCAGAATAAAAAATTGTGGGTATCAGTTTGTCTTAGTCCTTTTGCTGAATAAAATAATGTCATTTTTTACCATTAAGATCCTCAATTTGATTTCACAATTACGAAGAAATCATTTCTGGAAAGCTGATTATAATTATAGAGTAATAATACATTTGGCCATGATTAAGACTCTGCACACACTTTAGCAAGAGCGTTTTACAAAAATGTTAAGTTTTAAACAAAAGCTTATTTCATACCGTTACAATAAGTTTAGGCCAAGCACTTAAAAAAAGGCGAATATATGTTCAAATTAAATACCAAACCGGAGGAGTCCCATTATGAAAGAAGGCTGATGATACAATCTCAAGTACTGACAGAATTTAACCCCAACAGAGTAAATTGTAAATTCGAAAGTGAAATTCTTTCATGACACTGAAATTGTCAAAAAATTCTCCATAAAATAATCTTAACTGAGCCCTGGCTGGTGTGGCTCAGTGGATTGATTGTGGGCCTGTGAACTGAATGGTGGCAGGTAAGATTCCCAGTCAGGGCACATGCCTGGGTTTCAGGCCAGGTCCCCATTTGGCCCACCATTTGAGAGCCAAATGATCAACATTTCCCTCTCTTACCAAGAATAAATAAATAAGATCTTTTAAAAGAATCTTAACTGAGATTCAGATATTTTCATTTTGTGGTATTTGTTGATGATATGCCCAATAAATATAAATGTAGGACTGGAAAGAGATTTAATTACATTAGAGATCAAAAATCAAACCCCATGCACCTAAAAATATCATTTGTTAGGAATTCTCCCCTTTCTCAACTGCACTAGTAACAAGATACTAGTAGCAGTATTTCACATGAAAATATACTATGAACAAAGCAAAGGACATGAACTGTAGGGTAGAAGTATTCTGTCTTACACTAAGAAAAAGAAAACGAAAAAGCCTTTTTTTAAGCAGACATGCAACCACAAACAAATTTCTCAAATAATCTAGACACTTGGCCAATCTGTATAACCATAAAATACACACTGTGGTAGTCTTTTAATGAAAAAGGAATAGAAACTCTTAGGTTTTCATGTTTTACTTTTTCAGATTTAAACATGCAAATCATATATTAATATTCATAGATGTTTAAATAGGAAAACGATTCAGCTTTCCAATATTATGTTCTATATTAAGATTTGACAGTGCATTCATTTAATCTGGAGACTTTAATTTCAACAACTACCTATTAACAAATTAAACATCATTTCAAAAATATTCTTTGTAGTAACAAAACCAGATTTTCTAATCCTAGTGAAGGCCACCATGAAATAGCCCAGACACACTGCCATTCAAGTTTGTTGTGATGAGATGCTAATAAATTCTCTCCAAGTTTTCATAAAGTTCTAACTTTAAAGCTTCTGTAGAGAAACATAAGAGGACATCACTGGATCATCTAAAAATATGACTGTTTTGATCTTAATCTATACTTTATTTTCTAACGGATTAAAACTAAGACCGGCCTCATCATGAGACACATTTTGGCATCTCTGTAAATGCTTCTGCCTGAAAGTAAAAATGAAGACATGAAGTTGTGATAGTCACATTCATGGCTTTCATAGAAAAATATATATTCCCTGAATAGTCATACCAAGTGGTCATCATTCAATATGAATTCCAGTATTATGAACAAAATAAGACATTAATGGGTTTTCTGTTTCCAGCACTACTTCAGAACTCGATTTTTAAAATCCACATCATTGAATCCTCATGTCCTAAAGTTGTTCTGATGTTAGGGTTGTGCCTTATCCAGACTACACCTTGCTAAATTATTTGTTTCACTCAGAAGGCCAATAGGCTCAATGGCACTGCTTGAAATGTGCCTACTCTTTACTTAATAATGACACCATCCATATCCTTGGTGGGCTGAGTTTTTATTCTCTAATGCAAAACCCTTCAAATTAGCAGGTTGAGATTTTGAGTTTCTTTCATTCCTTTAGGTTTTTCCTGTAGTCCCTCTATACTTCCCATTAGGGTGGGCCCTCCATCTCCAAGGGTTCCACATGCACTATTTGTGGGGAAATCACATTGTTGCTGACATGTACTATGTAGTTAGGCCAACTGTAGTTGCTTTGTACTGAATATACTTTTTTGTCATTAGTCCTTAAACAATACAGTGTGATGACTATTTACATAGCATTTGCACTGTATTAGGTACTATAAGTAATGTAGAGATGATTTAAAATATATGGGAGGATGTCTATAGGTTATATGCAAAGACTTCCCCGTTTTATAGAAGGAACTTGAGCATGTGTGGATTTTGGGGGTCCTGGAACTAACCCGCCCTGGGATGCAGAGGGATGACTGTATTTTCTCCCTCTAAGAAGTCAAGAAATTTCTCCAAGTTCCTTCCTTTCTGAAGAGGAATAATCTTAGGAGAGGCCATTAGTCTTTACTTTGCACCTCTGCAACTACCAGCTTCACAAATCTATTTCCTCCTGAGAATTCTTTGCAGTTTGAGTCTGTCCAGAGGCTGGCTGGGAGGAGCCTTCCTAGGGCCCACCTTGGCTCTCTGGATTATGGCTTCCAGAAAACTCCTCGAAAGGTACCAACAAGCGATTAACTTTAGAGCTAAGAGTAAAACGCAACTGCGGGTTTACTTGTGGTCCCGGATGGTTGTCAGTTCCATTTCTACATTTTCACAGACACTAACTACTGTGCTTTTGCTTTCCAGGATCTGATCTAACACAACAGCATTCTGCTACTAGTATCTTCTAGCTCTTTTTCACTTTCAGAATTTATACTTGTATCATCCTCTTTATAAACATTCAGTAACTTTTTCTTAGCCGCAGCAGAAGCATTTCGGTGGGGCAGTTTTCTGCTACTCTTCCTAATCCAGACACTTTCTGGTCCTGAAACCGTTTCCTTTGGATTGCTCATTATCTTTATTCTATTTGCAGCGACAGCAGCGCATCTGCGGGGAGCTCTCTCAGGCACCGTTTTTGCTTTCAGAGTGTCACTAGGCATCTGCACTGCATCCTTCTCATTACGCAAACATGTTCTCATTTTTGTATTGGGTTTTCTGTCTCTAGGAACAGATTCTGAAAAATGAGTGAAAGTTCACGTAAATGCAAAAAATCTTGTAACACAAGATTTTACTACTTACATTCCACAGTACATTCCTAAACAGTAAACTGTAAAACCAGCCACGCTGCTAAATAAAATACCTAAGTGATCAATATGTTTTTCATTTCTGAAAGACACTGATACAGCCTTTCATTTCATTATCTACAAAAGGAAGTCTATTCAAGAAGCTAAGTTCCCTTCACCTAGCATATTTTATAATCTGTAAGGATAACATGCACTAAAAACAGTAGCGGACTTGTAAGAATGGTGTTATCATAAAATGTCATGAAGCCACGTACCAGAAATCTGAATTTTAAAATAGGACCACTTACAGGTTTTATGGTTTTGGTATTATTTCCAGTGCTCTGGGTTGAACTACTTTAACATACTCAATAGTTCTGTAATTTTCCTAGAACCTAAACAAGGAGGAAAGGCCATCGCGGCATGACGACACAGCAGCAGCTGTGTTCCAGGATCCTTGTTAAGGTTTTAACTGGAATGTGGACTAGTACTTCCCTTGGTTCCCCCTCCCCCACAAACAAATTAAATAGGGTAACTAGTATACAATATACAGTAGGAATTGTATATTGAAATGTAGTTTCAATCCCAGATTCATTTTTTCCAAATATTTGCACATTTTACATAACTGGAATTGGTAAACACTAGTGTCATTATTCAAATAGTTTCCAAGTTAGGGATGTGCCAGGCACACAGAGGATCCAGATAAAGATTCAAGAACAAACTAATTCTACACGTGTAAGCATAACTGCTGTAAAGAGCTAAGCAGTGTAGAGTGCTATGAGGACATATTCTAGAAACTGAACCTCCAGTGAGGGCAAGGAAGGCTGCCTCTGAGGAAGTGTCCTTGCAGCCAGGAGCTAGAAAGGGAAAAGATCACCAGACAAAAGGTAGAACAGAGAGCATTCAGGGAAGCAGCTCCTCCAGGCCAACGGAGGCAGCATCCAGGGGCAACGTGAGATCTGTCACCCTGGAGCTGTGCTGAGGAGCCACCAGATGCTTAGCAATTTAGGTGGACCCAAAGCCAGATTTTCAAATTGCACAAGATGAATTGGCACTCTTCTAGGGCCGAAGTACTTCTTGATGAAAACGCCTCTGAAGTAGCCTGAGTGTTGGGCCTTATCTCTGGGCAGCCCCCTCTTGGCGTTACTAGGAATGAAACTGACTAAAACCGTCTTAGAAGTAGACAGGTCTGGCTGGGGATGAGTTTGTAGGTCCCCGCCTGGTTTCCACAGACTCAGCCGTCCATAAAGACAGGCTGTAGGTCAAGAAATGATCGTGCTTAACATCTTGGAGAACTGGGGCCCACAACAGCCTTTTCACTACAAAGGACTAGAAAAGAAGGCTTCGGGGTTTGTTGGCTGTCAGGCAGTATTCTCTGTCGGGGCAAGTGCCAGCTACCAACCCTGTTAGTTTTGTCTCTTGTGAATGAAGATGTCTGCCCTCCCATCGCCGAGAACAAAAGAGTACACGTGAAAATAGCTTCTTTGAATTGACACGTTAACAGTGAGGATTATGAGGAAAGTCTTCTGCCCTTGAAAGTCCTTCACATTTTACCTTAAGTCTGTGAAACTCATTTCAAAGATGTGCCTGTGCTTTCTCCAAGACCCTTAAGAGTTCTCCCCAAATAGGTCAGGAACTACTTTAATAAAAGAAACCTCCTACAAACACATTAGTCCCTTTTGCCAGTTGTCTGACATGCCTTTCCAATGGCATTCTGTTTCTAAAGATGTCACGTTTTGTTAGATACAAATCACCAGGCGTTGCAGAATGGTGTTTTAGCAGACTGACGTGATCACGGCGGCGCCCCGTACGGCGTACTCTCCCTCCCTCATTTGGGCTCTGTGAAGTCATAGATGTCTGTGAGGCTGGGGGAGTGGAATGGGAAGTGGTTCAAAATGCAGTATTTCTACCACTTCAAAGAGATTTTTTAGGAGTTTTCACATTGTGAACATTAGTCTCTGCAAACCAACCCTCCGTCCAAAGCCAGTCCTGAGCACGTGATCAGTGTCGGGCAAACACTACAACATACGGGGTTGGGCAGAATTAGGCTTACAGCTGTGAATCCACAGAAGTTTGTTCTTGTATTACTGCATTATTCATTTGTATTACAATTGTAAACCTTTTGGACCACCTGTATATTAGCATCCTACAACAGATAAAATGAATAAAAGTATATGGCAAAATTAAGGTAGAATTTGAACTCAGACTTAATATACTAGCATCATTCAACTAAGTGCATCCATTTGCATATTGAAACATCATTAAAAATAGGCAACTTGTTCATTCCCAACAATATATCCCGTTGACAAGCACATATGAAGTCCTATTACAATTAAAAAGTTTTGTGGGACAAAATGACAAGTTGCAGTGATTAATCCCTTTGTGACAGAGTGATGCAAGTACCCTATACCAACAATTCAGGGACCCAGTAAAGGTCTTACTAACTGTAAGACATTTTGGTAAATGCTTATTTATAATCCAAAATAAGGGGAAAGTTAAGATTCTACAGAAGAAACTACAAGTAGCTTTTAAAAATAAGGAAATTTGAACTTCAAATAAGTAACTGTCCAGAGTGGGGAATAATATGGGAATGTTATATTGCATATAGCAACTCAAACTTGATAAAGTTGTATCTATGAAGTCTTAGAACATACAATGTAAGACATGAGTAACTTGTGGAACTAAAAAGTAATACATGTAAGTCAGTGTTAAGTTTGTTACTGAGAACTTGGTGAATTATGAAGTACTTTATTTTCCTTGGAAAACTCCAGTTTTTAGAAATATATACAGGATAATTCAGTTAGACAAGTCCAATTTATATGTTAGTGTACAAGCTTCAGCATTTCGGAGGATGCTACTCTCGCAATTCATTTGTTAGAGTGTCATTTAATGCGAACAGTACAATTCAAAGTCCTTCTGTCTCAGATGGTCTTGGGTCAGTGGGGTGTGTTGGAAAGTCACTGAGTGCTTGACGCATCGTTGCTCTCCTACAAATCAATCCCTGTCTGGGAATGGCAAAAACCCCGTAAGAATAAAAACTTAGATCTGTAGTAGTACTTGAGCAGGTTACCTAAGTGACCACTTTAAATCCTAACTCTTGTCACTATTCTAAGAGGGTCCGTAGTGGACAGAAATGGGTATAGGACAGTACAGCTTTGACTGAAAGCAGTAATCTCCAGGTTCTATACTTTAGGATTCATATTCCAATTATACTTCATCCTAAATTGTCTTCCTAAATCCAAACTACGCATCATTGCTGTATAAGTACACAGAAACTTTAATCTGATCAGCACTGTGATTGGTATATTAAAAACAAATTTGAGATGGAAAGAGAATGCCTAAATCAGAACTGGAAACAGTACACTGGCCTGTCTCACATACTTCTCAAGTACTGACGCTGTGGGTGTGGGTAGTGGAAACGTCAGTTCCATGTACAGGGTGAACCTTTAAGTTGCAAATCCTAACCTCTCTCGAGTCTTTATCAGAACTGGTTTGAGATGTCCTCTCTTCACTGTGTTCCTTCACTGCTAATCAAAACTCAGGAAGCAAAGAGCATGTCACCGATGTTCATCCCTGCCCTGAAGTTTCCAAAAGGATCCCACAAACTGGAAAGTCTCTTTAGAGAATGTAGAATAACATGTTTTCTGCAAGTCTGTGGGTTTAATGTTTTACTTTTTCCTGGGGGAGTTGCCAATGTTGAGAGTCAGCCCCTGCTGTATGGCAGTGTCAGGTGAGGAGGCTATCAGAAGTAATTACATTGTCTAGAGCCCTTCTCCATGAGTCTGGTCACCTCTACGGCTGAACAGAAGAACTTGTGAAGTCTTCAATACAGCTAGTGAAGGCCCCACAAAACCTTGTTTTACTTTTGCACCTGCAGCTAATCCACAGCTTTCTCTCATCTCTAGAAAAGTTAACTGGTAACATTCTTAAGATTCTCACAAGATTGGCGATGGCTGTTCCAACTTTTTTCTAAAAGTCTGATGAAAGCTCGCTGAAGTATGAAAGGAATCTGATACTTATGTGCTTAACGAACGTTTAAGAGGTTATCTCAGAGCATTTTAGACTAGCGTAGACAGGACAAGGAGGCTATCTCAGAGCATGTTAGACTAGCGCAGACAGGACAAGGCACCGGAGGTGAACGCTGAGTTTCCCATCGGTTTTCTGACTTCCCTGATGAAAAGCAACAGGCACACGGACAGTCCAGTGACAAGGGACTCAAGCACACCTCATGTCTCCCTTCGGCACCCCTGCCCCCCCGACTTGTAGCCCATGCTCTGCCTGCCCCAGAAGTCACACACGGGTGGGGGGGGGAGCGCTGCAGGGGGGGGGGAGCGCTGCAGAAGGCGGGAAGTGAAGAGGAGCTGTGCAGACAAACGACCCCATACTGCAGACCTTACTGGATCAATCAGCCAGGAGGATTGTAGTTTTTTTTTTTTTTTAAACCTTACTAAATTCATTATAGTAACAGACTAAAAAACTGTTGCCTAGATGAAAATGCTACAGCTCAGATGTGCTAATGAGTTAGAGAGTTAGGAGAGGTAGAGATCTTGTGTGGGAGAGGAAAATTAAAAGATCTGGCTCTTTCCCAACCAGCAAAATGGTGAGAATTTTACAGATGAACTGAATGTGTACAGTCCAGGGACTAAATATGGATCAACACTTAGAAAATTAACTTCAATGTATTAAAAAATAAGAATCCTTTATTTAATCACTGAAAAGGGTAATACTTTCCACATGTTTTCTTGTGGAACCAGCAGGAAGGAGGGCTAGCTGCTGTGTGCAGCTGGGCAGCTCCTGCCAGGCGGTCAGTCAGAATGCCCCTTCTTCTTTAGCAGTCCAAATCCCCACTAAAGTTTTTAGTAAGTGATAAAACTTACCTTAAAATTAACTTCACAACTAAAGTATGACCAGAAAATATATTAACACTGATAATTATTCTGAGTGAAACTTTTAGTCTTGACTCGTTAGGGTGCCGAACCCACGGCCCAGGACAGCTATGAATGCAGCCCAACACAAAATTGTAAATTTACTTAGGATTTTTTTTTTTTGCTCATCAGTTTTTGTTAGTGTTTGTGTATTTAATGTGTGGCCCAGAGATGCCAGAAGGCTGGACACCCCTCTGGGACATGCTGCCAAATGGAACCAACGTCCCCCCATCAAATCCGTAAGAGCAGTCCTTGAAGAGACGAGGAGGAGTCTGTGTGTTTTTCTACCGTATTAACAATATATTAGGAACAAGCTTGGCAGGTTGAGTTACTGGTAAAAATCCCCCTGAACTTTGAGAATTCCCATGTATCTTTAGGCAACATCTGTAGTTTAAGAAAAAGCTATAAAAATACTCTTTAAATGTGAGAAGACATAACACGGGTCTCATCATTATACTATGTATACTTCATTCCTTTCCATTCACAATTGAGCTACAAGTAGGATTAGCATTTAGTAAACTATATTTTGGACTATATTTTCCACAACACTCCATTTTCTCCCTAGCTTGGACAAATTTATTTGGTCTTTCTGTTCCCAAATACTAGATAAGAGACAGTCTTTAAACTGTGAAGCTGCAAAGTTCTTAGGTTCTCTGCTTTATTATTCCCTGATGTCCACAGCAGAGTGTGAGGTATACTTAAGTAATTTACAGACAAAAATTTCTTCTACGTTGAAGACCCTTTGTTGTACCCGTCGTACCAGAACTGCGCTCTGGTTTCCGTACAGTGTAAGAAAACTGCGGTACTGTGTGTGGTGACAGGTGCAAGACACCTGCCGAAGCAGACGTGCTCGCTTATCGATAAAAAGTGGGGCTGGTGTTTCAGCTCCAGTAAAGGACTAGACAAAAAAGCCCTTACCTGGCCATTTACAAGTCACTCGAAAAAGCAATGCAATTTAGTAGAAAAGAAAACCAAAAATATATGTTAGGCACCTTTAACGATGTTCTTGCATTCTGATATACAAAACCTTCATTTTGTTCAAGTGGCACAGTCAAATCCAATTTGTACTGACAGAAGACATTAAATCCTTTCGGCTTAGTTTTTAATACTATACAATGAAGTTAATAAATTTTGTGTTCTAATTATTCTAAAGTAAAAAAAGGCTAGAGGAGGGACAGGAAATGCAGTCTGGACCCAATGGGATCCTAAATTGGAGTTTCCCTTACAATGTCATCAGCCGGCGGAGTGGGAAGAGGACGGTGGCTGTGGCTGTCTTGGACAGGAGCGCCCTCAGACCGCACTTCTGTCGGTTTGTGTCTCCTTTTCCCATTTGCACTTCTAGGGTTTCAGGTGCATTTTCCAAAAACGGAAGGTCTTTCCTCCCACTTCGTTATTAAAAAACTATTTCCCGTTTCAGGTATGACTCTCTACTATTTAAAAGAAACTTTTGTTTTCTAACTTAGAAACTGTAACTGCTTTATTCTTTTCTTTGGATTACTAAATTGAGAAAGGATTTAATCAGAGATTTTACCCTAAAATAAAAAAGGGAGAATGACCACCCTAGGAATCTAGGGATAAACTTTCCTTTTATTCAGAAATTACCATACATTGTCAGTATACCCTTTTTAAATAAGTAGGATATGGAAAAAAAATGCTTTTAAAACCTCACCTACTTCATAAATGAAAACTTTTTTTCTTAATATGCTTGGTAAAATTAGTCTTTCAAAGAAACCAAAAATCAAATCTAAATACCTCAAACCTTTTTGTTTAAACCATAAATGAATAAAATCATAGGACTTTGGACACACACAACCACAGTAGTCTGTTCTATCATGTACCATTCAGCTACTCCGAGTGCAATGGAAAGCGTCAGCACCTCTGCTTCAGCTCACACCCAGACTGGCCCCAAACACAGCCCAGCGCATCTGCGCATCAGATCCCTGTGCGTTACCGCAGAAAGACAAGTAGAAAAAAGTCAAGCCTTCTAGTGCTCAATGTAAACATTTTGAACCATTATTTATTAAATTTTCCTTAAAGGTATTTAGGAGTGTGTGTCACATATTCAAAGTTAAACTTAAGAATAGCACCATGACCAAAAAAACACCATAAAAATTATTCTCTCTATAAACCCTTAGTTTTACTTCAGAACTTGAGAAGCTACCATTGTCAATCATGCCTTCAAAGTCACCAGGTCAATTCTTGTTTGTTTGTCTGTTTTTTCAGATGAAACCAGAATACTACTTCTGTAAACAAGGTTCTAACCATTTTGGACAAAATGAAAAATTAGTAATTAGTTGACTAGCCAATCACTGACTAAATCATTAATTCAGTATAAGAGATAAGAACAGTTCTACTGGTGAAAGCTAAATGGTCAAAGTATCATTTCACCAAAAGAATGTGTGCTTACGAATGTGTGCCATATTTATTTTTGGATTTTTGGTACCTTTTTGCTAATGATGGTAAACACGGAGTTAAAACCCTGAGAAGAGATATTAAACTTAAAGAGGAGTTTAAATAAATAAATGGGTATGACATCTATCACCACTTCTTAAAATCCGGGAAGGAAAGAGCATTCCATTAATTTTTTCAGGTCAAAAATCAGGGACAGTTACCCTGCATCAAACTGTCTACTATAAACTTAACACAAGCTTTGAGAAGAAGCACATCGTAGTTCTAAAGTGGTGACAGCTCTCTCAACAACCAAAGGAAAGGCAGGTATCCCACCTACCTCAGCTGGTAATGTCCAAAAATGTCCTTCCCCTTACATTAATGTAGGAAGAGAAAATATTTACTGCCATGTCCAACAGAATAGGCAACAACAGAGTAACAGCACTTAAGAACACTTCCTAACACGAATACCAGAGTCTGGTGCTTTTCCATACCTGCCACCTTAAGGATACACAGGAGTAAAAAGTTTAATTTTGTCTGAAACCAAATAGTTAGGGCCAATAAACAGTAAAGGTGGAAGTACTGTAACATACCCCTTCACTACAAAACATGTAAACCATTTGAATCAAGTCCATCTTCAGGCACGACAAGCTAGGAATGGCTGCCTACACTGTTTGGAGTAGCACAACCTATCAAGTAAGAAATTATTTGGCTCGAACAGAAATAGTGTACCAGGGTATTTGATGATATGATAAAAGTTTCACTTTAAATGGATTCCAAAATTATTTTCCCACAAACATAACTTTCTTAGATTGTAACTAGAGGTCACTAATAAAGATACACTTAGTTGCCCAGCGAAGAATGCTTCAGATTGCACAAGGCAGCAAAGCTAAAACAAAGAGATGGAGAGGAACATTAACTGGTTTCCTGGATAGATGAGATCTGTAATTGCACACTTCACTCAACCCTACGATTTCAGTAAAAATGGGGGAAACTACATATAATTTAAATACTTTTAGTCCTGTACACTCTATTAAAGAACAAACTTTTCCTAAATCTAAGGCACACAAATTCCTCTAATTCACAGAGTAAGACTATGGAAGACCAAGAGTTTGGTTAAATCCCTTACATGGAGACCAGGAGATCTCGGAAAGAAAATTACATGGCATTTTGTTAGTGCACAATTTAAAAGAAAATGCTAGGACGAAGGTCTGGCCTTAGAGGTTTGAAATATACAATCAAAACATTAAAAATAATTTACCAGCACTTTATAAATTCAAGTTTATAAAATAAAAATGATATTCTCCTTTAAAATAAAGAGACTCAACAGTATTTGGAAAGAAAACTGAAAACCATTTCAATGAAAATGACCAAATCTGAGATAATGCACTTTAAAGTAGCCTGGGAAAGAAAAAAAAGTGGTAGGTATTTTCCCTGCTACTAATCATGGTGAACACCCCCCATGATTGTAATGTCGGTATGCACGTAATATTCATGGGAAATCCGTAAACAGAGGTCATGTGAAATTGCTCTACTGCAGTGGGACACGGGTTAGAAGCGACCACCTCCTGACGAACTCAGAAAACGTCTGCACGGCACCTGCTGCCGTGACAGTAATGCTCGCTGGCTACGATGACCAGGGTGTCTAGTGTTGAACGCTCTCGAACCTGCTACGTGCATGTAGTTACATACTGTTTAAGTAGGTCTGCCCCCAAAATGAAGCATATTTTGGCACCTGTGCTGAATGCTGCTACAAGGCAAGCAAGTGCAAATAAAAATAACAGTCATGATTTAGTCACATTCATAACTTTTCATAGAAAAATATAAATATATTCCCTGAATTTTAGGACAAAAAAATAATTTCAACAGCCAGGTTTCACCATAAACTCCAGTCCATTTTCTCTTTAAATGAACTGGTCTTCCCTCAAGGTCATAAGGTGCAATCCTCAAAATCTAGCACATTTTCTAAGTTTCTGTCATCATCCCCATCATGGTACCTCACGGTCCTTCTACCCTGATTTCTCGTTTTTATTTTTGAACGCCGAAGAACTCTCTTAGATTTTGCATAGTCCAGATCCTCCCAGTCATTATCATCCACACTTAACCTAGGGCGCTTGCTCTGTCTTTGTCGCCTCACAGTTTTAGATATGTTAGCTGTAAAAGTTTTACCTTTTCTAACTACTTTTGCTTTTCCTTTCATTTTCCTCTTTTTGGTTTTTGTCTCATCAGCACAGTCAACATCCGATTCAGTTACAGACCCCAACTCTGAATCAGATCTGGGGCTAGTGTCAGGCCCACATTCCGAATTCCCTGTTGTTTCTGAGGCTTTCACATTCCCCAGTTCAGGATGTAGTCTCTTTCTTTTTATTTCCGTCTTAGCTGCTTCCCGAGGGTCCCGAACCACTTCTGTCTCACTGAAAGGAGCCTTCCCGTAGGTCCTGAGTCTCCTGCCGTTCCACCTGCGCAGCCCGTAGTTCAGCGCCTCCTCAAAGGTCGTCTCTGCAGCGTCTTTCTGCTCCAGAGCCATCTCAGAAGAAAGTTTCCTACCAATCTCACCCCCTGGAATATGGCTTTTTGAATCTTCCTCTGAAGACCCAATCAATGAATTCTTTGTTCTAGAAGGTGCAGCTTTTGTTTTGTGATTATTGATATGCCTCACAGGCCTGTTCCTATGTTCTGAATCTGACATACCTTCAGAACCTGAGTCTCCATCTGAAGACTGATGAATGCTCCTTGTACTCCCTTCCGAGGCGACTTCAGGTGACCCTCCTTCACAGGCATCCTGGTCGTTTGGCACTTCACAGTTTCCATCTACCTCAGAATCGCTCACTGTCTTTTTAGCTGTGGCACATGCAAAATGGAGGGGCTTTTTCCTTCCACTTTTGCTTCTAGTACACATAGTTTCTAAACTGACATCTTCCACATCGCTCATCAGTTTAATCTTACTGGCAGCGGCGGTTGCACATCTTCGAGGAACCCTTAGGAGACCCGTTTTGGCTTTGGAGGACTTCTTAACCACCTTTAAATTGCTCTCTGAGTCACTGGAACAGACCCTTTTCCTGGAAACTTTTCTTCTTTGTCCATGGTCTTGTGATGTAGAATCTAAAAATTAAAAGTATTCCTTTAATCTTTAATAGAACATTTAAACAACTTCAGTCCAGAATTCTTCATTCTTATTAACTTGGAAGGAGGATGACAGCACGGTGGAAAGAAGTAACTTGTTAGCCTCAGCACCACTCACAAGTACTACACACTCTCACCAGTAAAATCCCATGCCTTTCCAGGTACTTCAACAAAACACGTGACACTGAAGCATCTTACATGAGTACAGACTAAACTCTCTTCACTAGTACACTAACATATGCATACAAACCACTTACTCTCAGCCTTCCTGAAACTTCTTCACTTTAGAAGTTCCTACCACACTGACAACTTTTCACCCCGGCTTTAGCTGCCCCCTGCTTGTTAATATTTTTCATCAATCCCCATTTACCAGGAGTGCAATCTCAGTTCAGCAACTTAGGTCACCTCTCCATGCTCCAGAGTTATCAGTAAAACTGACAATAATGGTAATAGTTCCTATCTCATAAAAGATAAGAATGCTAAACTGATTAATCAACAAAGCATTTAGAAAAACATCATGATACACAGAACATCTCAGTAACTGTTCTGTTAGCTGCTATTATTATTATTATTACTTACCACATTCAACCAGTCCTACCCTTTTCTTTCCTCTTCTCAAACTACCAACAGGTCATAAATGTGCTTGCCTCTGCTTTTGTTAAACCCTTGTTAGCCAATACAGTATCCCCATCACCAGTACAAGTAGTGAAATCTTTACAGAGACAGTTAAGGCCAAGATTGCCTGTTACGTGAATTAAACTAAATGTACTCAACAAACAGTTACGTGAGCAAACAGCAACGTATGCTATGAGAAAAGGGCAATAAGAGTAAATCAGTGAAATGTTTTCAATTACCTTTCATAAAATTGTTTGGTTTTTCTTTTGTTTTGTCATCATCTGAATCCAAATCAGTCTCAGATCCATGATCTGAGGAACAGTGGGACCCAGCAATAGGCTCACACTTCAGACTTCCTGCCATCAGGTTTGTTGCCATGCTGTGACATCTACCATCTTCTCTATCTTCTTCAGATTCAGAGTCCTCTGAATCACTGACGATCTTTGCTTTTTTAAGGAAGGCAGCATTCTTGCGACCTGTGTTGTATTTCCTACCATCACATTTTCTTGGTTCAGAATCTGCTTCCTCCTCCTCCCCTGAGATGCTTCTTGCCTTAAGTTTCTGCCCAGAAGTTGACGGGCCAGTAGTTCTCTTACGTCCGTTATCTGAACCATGACTTTTAGAGTCTTCTTCAGAGGACTCTATTTTAAGAAATTTTGTTTTAGAAGTTGTTGGAGTGTGTGACTTGTAACCATTAGCGTGCCAATTTTTTCGCACTACCTGCAAGTCACTTTCTGACTCTGAATCTCCATTTTCAGACTCGCTCACATTATTCTGGGCAGCATGAGAGCTGGACACTGGTGATGGCTGATTTTTTTCTTTTAGCTCCTCTTCTTCAGTCTCTGACTTTAAGCTCTGATCATCTTCAGAATTATACAGTAACTTTTTTCTAGCTACAGCAGAAGCATTGCGGTGAGGCAGCTTACGGCCGGAGCAGACACTTTCAGAGCCAGAACGCCCCTCCGCGTCACTCATCAGCCTTATCTTGCTGGCGGCCGCGGCGGCGCACTTCCGCAGCACTTTGCGGCTGTTTCCAGCTCGAGCCTGTGGACTCGCACCCGTCTCCGCGGAACTGTTGTCAGAGTCACTTAAATAGACCCTCTTTCTAGTGGCTTTTCTGCCACATCCATTTTCTAAAGAAACTGGACCTAGAAATAAAGGAACAGTAAGATTAGAAAGGTCTTCCTTATTTCAACATTTTTAAAATGACTTTATTATTTTAGTACTGATATTCCTTATATTTTACTACCAAAAACAGATTTTTCCCCTGGCTGGTGTAGCTCAGTGGATTGAGCGCGGGCTGCAAACCAGGCATTGCAGGTTCGATTCCCAGTCAGGGCACATGCCTGGGGTTGCAGGCCATGTCCCCCAGCAACTGCACATTGATGTTTCTCTCTCTCTCTCTCCCTCCCTTCCCTCTTTAAAAATAAATAAAATCTTTAAAAAAAAAAACAGATTTTTCTTTCTAAATCTAAAAGGCCTGGAGGAGGGAATAGACAATCTAGAAATAAACCCACACATACATGGTCAATAAATTTACTACAACGGAGCCAAGAATATACAACGGGGAAAGGACAGACTCTTCAATAAATGGTGTAGGACCGTTGAGAATGGCCATCATAAACAAAGTAACAAACAAGTGCTGGAGAGGGTGAGGAGAAAAGGGAACCCTAGTGCCCTGCCGATGGGAATGCAGACTGGTGCAACCACTGTGGAAAACAGTATGAAATTTTCTCAAACAAAACTAAAAATGAACTGCCTTTTGACCCAGCACTTCCACTGCTGGGACTATATCCTAAGAATCCTAAAACACCAATCCAAAAGAACCTTTGCACCCCAATGTTCATAGCAGCACAATTTATAATAGCCAAGTGTTGGAAGCAATCTAAGTGCCCATCAGTAAGTGAATGGATCAAAAACCTATGGTACATTTACACAGTGGAATTCTATGCAACAGAAAGAAAGAAGGAGCTCCTACCCTTTGCGACAGCATGGATGGAGCTGGAGAGCATTATGCTAAGCGAAATAAACCAGGTGACGAAAGACAAGTACCATATGATGTCACCTTTAACGGGAGCCTGCCTAATCAACAAAGTGAACAAACAAGCAAAATATAACCAGACACTGACATTGAGAACAGACTGACAGTGACCAGAGGGGATAGGGGAGGGGATTATAGGAGGAAAGGGCAAAGGGTTTGCAGAATAATTATAAAGGGCACATGGACAATAACAAGGAGGGGCAGAAACGGGAGGGAGGGGGGAGGCAGAAAACTGTACTTGAACAACAATTTTTAAAAATGCTTAAAAATAAATAAATAAATAAATGGTATAGAAAAAACTGGACAGCCACATGTAAAAGAAGGAAACTAGACTACTATCTTATACCACCACACACATAAATTAACTCAAAATAGATTTAAGAACTGAATGTAAACCTGAAACTATAAAACTCCTAGAGAAATCACAGGCAACAAACTCTTGACATTGGCCTTGTTGATGATTCTTTGACTCTTAGGAGACCTATTTTGGCTTTGACCAACAAAGGCAACAGAAGCAAAAACAAACAAGTGGAAGTAAATCATTAAACTAAAAGCTTCTGCAGAGCAAAGGAAATCATGAACTTCTACAACTCAAAAAAGAAAATCCAATTCAAAACAGGCAAAGAACCTGAATGGACATTTTCCAAAAAAGACATGCAGATGGCCGGCACACTCATGAAAAGGTGCCCAACACCGCTCACCGTCAGGGCAGTAGGGTCAAAACACAGAACGGTGTCAGAGTGGCTGGTATGAAAACATAAGTGTTTGCAAGGTGTGAAGAAAAGGGAACCCTTGCCTACTGTTGGTGGGAATATCAATCAGTGCAGCTGCTATGGAAAACAGCATAGAGGGTCCTCAAAAAATTAAAACTAGAACTACCATACAATCCAGCTACTCCACTTTTGGGTATTTATCCAAAGAAAACAAAAACAATTCCAGAAGTTCTATGAACCTGCATGTTCACTGCAGCATTATTTGCAATAGTCAAGATATGGAAACAAGCAGTGTCCATCGGTAGATGAGTGGATAATGATGTGACACACAGATACAATGGGATACTATTCAGCCATAAGAAGAATGGATTCCGGCCGTTTGCAACAACACACAGGGACCTTAAGGGCATTATGCTAAGTGAAATAAGTTAGAGGAAAACAAATACCATATGATCTCACAACAAAACCCAGCTCATACATACAGATAACAGTGAAATGGGTGAAGGGGGTCAAAAGGTCCAAACTTTGAGTAAAATAAATCTAAATCATGGGGATTTAATGTACAGCATGGTGACTATAGTTAATACTGTATTGCATGTTTAAAAGTTCTAAAAGAGTAAATCTTAAAAGTCCTCATCTCAAGAGGAAAATGAAAAAGGAACTTCTGTAACTATATATTGTGATGTATGGGAGCTAGACTTGTGGTCATTTCACAGTGTATACAAATATCAAATCATTATGTTGTATACCTGAAACTAATAGAATGTTGTGTGTCAGTTACACCTCAATTTCTTTAAAAGCCTAAAAAACATTTAATCATATGTAGATGCATTAAGTCAATAAGCCATTTAATGTTTAGCTTTTGAATTCTTACTATGCATTCATTCCTCCAAAGCACCACTGAGAGTCTCCTACCAGTGTTCCTTTGGGCAGCTTGGGTTCCGGGCGCTCTGAGGCTGCCGCTTCTGGCCAGCCTCCCACGGAAGGGGGGCTCCCGAGCTCTTGGACTCTCTTTGCTTTCCTCAGAACTACTTGAAGCTGAAGATGATGAAGAGGTACCTGAGGAATCTTCCATTTCACTTTCTAAGAAAAATAAAGCACCAGCAGTTCGTTACACACATTCTGTCTTCACACACGCGAGCAGCTGCTTCACAGCAGGGGGCGTGGGGCGGATGTGTAAAATAAGCAAGAGTACATTCTTAAAAATTATTTGAAAAAACTGCTGATAAAATTTTGGTATCAAAAGGTACATAATCATCATACCAAATCAAATCTGTTTTCTTATTTCTGAAAGTAACATATTACTCCTGGTTTCAGAAAATTGAATTTATATATTTAAAAAAACAAACTTGCATTTAAACATTTAATTAGCCTTGCTATCCACTTCCTTCTATTATGAAACAGGCATTTCCAACAGAAAAGACCTATCATTTAAAATCCAACATTTCAAATCTAGGAATTCTCTCTTATAGCCCTTCCTAACAGTATAATTGTACCTTTCAGCTCAACAATGGTCATTTTTACATGCTTTAGAAAAAAATGGAAAAAGTAAGAAATAATTTAAGTAGTACAGGTCATTTCGCCCTTACATTCCCAATAAAAAGTGTATGCCCGAGTGGGAGCACAAGACGGGAAACTCAGATTTCCTGTTCCTTTACCCAGACTGACTTCTTACATGCCTATCACAGAATGAAAACATCAAAATGAATGGGAACACTGTTAAAAGACAGATTTCACGCCTTACACGACCCAACTCTACGACCCAACCGTGTCAGAGAAGAAAGTGAGTGTGTTAGGGAATGTCAGTCACCAAAATGTTTCTTCCTTTGAAACTGCTCTGCCTTCTGTCCGCTTGGACTGTTCCTACTCTGTTCTGCGACCTACCACACCGAGTGCCCAGATTCCTCCTCTTCCCTACACATCACTTCCAAATGACCTATCTTCTTAAAGCAGAATTCTTCGTGTGACTCCCTTACTCGACAAGAGACCCAATTAAGGGACTCTTGCAAGGCTTGCCAGTCTCCTAAACATGGGTACATTCTACCTGCTTGATCCTATTACTTTAATTACAACAATTATTTTATCATCACAGCTCACCAGTATCAGAGCAACAGGAAGCACATAAACACTACAGCCTCACCCACACAATGCCGGCCAAGGGTTAGCGTCAGCTGGTTACACTCCCAAATAACAACAACATAACTTAGAATTACTAGGTCATCAGCTGTAATTACCATGCCTCTTTTTATTTAAATGTCAAAGTTTTTTAACTTAAATGCCAAAGTTTGCATACAACGTGTGATACCGCATTATTTAAAATGTGGAGGATTCAAATTTGCATAAAATGTGGCAGCACCATTTGCAAAGAACAATACTTATCAAACATAATCTAATTGCTCCATGTTTGTTACTTTTGTCTCCCACTGAATTTTAAGTTCCCTGAGTTGTGAAGGCGATGTCCTATTTATTCCTTCCTGCAAACCCACAGTAACTAGCAGTATTAAACATCTGAGCGCTCAGCAGCTGAATAACATGATGTTCCACTTCTCACCAGATAAGGCAGAACCATTTGTTGGACTGACAGTTCTGTTTCTTCTTATTCTTTCCGACGACCCTGCTGAATCTGAAGAGTCACCGGAAGTGCCACCTGAAGAGACACCAGCACTCGCCTTGCGGCTCGCAGAGTGAGCTGCCCGACCGGAGGCGGACTGGGTGGGGGAGCCCGCCGGCTCGGTAACTGCTCTGGTCTGAGGTTTTAAACGCTTCCGCTTGATATTTCTGGTCAAAGAGATGAACAAAGGAAACAACATTTAACAAAACAAAATGCCTAAACAAAAGTGTCTTATTTAATCAAAAAATAATTTTAGATCAAAACATTCATTAATAACATCTTATTCTGGCATGAATTACTATTAACATTCTTACTCTAAATTTTACATGATTTTATTACAAACTGAAGTAATGAACAAATCATCCAAGTAACAGAATTAGAGAAAATCACACTGACTATCTCAAGTTCTTTGGATTACACCCTTAGGTGAGCCAGTATTTATGTGATGCAGGCATTTTTCACATTGTGAATCTGAATCTCAGTAGGACTCAACTTTCTCTCTAGCCTCCTACTTATGTTTCTAAACACACTATGAAATTAAGAAGAGAAATCAACAAAAAGGAGAGTGGGGACGGCAGGAAAAAGTAAAGGTGGGGGAGATAAATGTGATGGAAGGACACTTGACTTGGGGTGGCGAACACACAGTACACACTTGCTGTGTTACTGAGCTGTATCCCTTAAGCCTATAATTTTATTAACCAATGTCACTGCAGTAAATTCATCTAAAAAAATGAACAAAAAGGCTTTTTCTAAGACCAGACTGCTTACATCTATGTGCCAATTCACCATGTTTGGCCCCTAAGCCATGGGGAAAATAGTAGAAATGTAAAACAAGTTAATTGTTGCATTTACATTACAGATCTGGGTAAGGGCTTTTTTTGGAGTATCTAATGCATTTCAGTTAAAAGGTGACCACAATTTTTTTAAGTAATAACTGTGCTGAGGCTGGTACGGCTCAGTGGGCTGAGTGTCAGCCTGCGAACTGAAAGGTTGCCAGCTTCTATCACTAAGTGAGAAGGATCAGAATCCAGAATTTCTACAAACAGCAATAATAAAACCTGGGACAGATGTGATTTCCAGAATTGCCAGATTATATAATTAAATATGCCCAGTTTGGGCCGTGGCCCAGGTAGCTCAGTTAGCTAGAGCCTGATCCTGATAATGCCAAGTTACGGGTTTGATCCCTGATCAGGGCACATACAAGAAGCAACCAATGAGTGCATAAATAAGTGGAACAACAAATGGGTGTTTCTCTTCCCTTCCTCCTTCCCCCTCTCTGAAAATCAATAAATAAAAATAAATATGCTCAGTTTTCAACAAAAAAAATTACACGACATATGAAGAAACAGGAGTGTTTGTCCATATACAGGAAAAAGATAACCATCAGCAGAAACTGTCTCTGAAAGGACCCATATGAAAAATAGTGACAAGCCTTGAAAATTCTGAGCAGACAAAACCAGTTTAGCCATACAAATAAAGCTTAATTTAGCTTATTTTTGCACAACTAACTTGACCTACATCACTTCTTACTTGTGCCTCCGGAAATCATGAGCAAAATTTGCACTGCATCCCAAAGCTATCGTTGGGTAAACACTGAAAATCTGAATATTGTAATCGGTCACCATGAAGAAGAAACAGTCACAGTTCTCCCTATAAACTGCTTCTCAACAATACACCGAGTCTCATTCCATGTTTTCCTTTGAGTGCTCTTGGTTTACAAAAGTCTTTTTGGTTTTTGCACAATAAACTTACTAGTTATTACTTCATTAAATTCATTGGTTTTACTTCAGCTGTTTCTGAACTTTTTGACCAGATATTTAAGTCAACAATTATCAATATCTGAAAATGAAATAAATTCTTGTATATAGAATTAAAGGAAAATATGATGACAGAGAATATCAGTAAAGAGGGATGAATTATGGAAAATAAACCAAATGGAAATTCTGGAGTTAAAAGTTACAACTGAAAAAAAATACACGAACATGGACCCAAAGGCAGATTTCAGCTGATACAAGAAACAGTGAATGTATAGTTAGGTCAATCAATAAAGATTATCCGCCCTGGCTAATGTAGCTCAGTGGATTGAGCGCAGGCTGCGAACCAGGCATCGCAGGTTCGATTCCCAGTCAGGGCACATGCCTAGGTTGCAGGCCATGTCCCCCAGCAACCGCACACTGATGTTTCTCTCTCTCTCTCCCTCCCTTCCCTCTCTAAAAATAAATAAATAAAATCTTAAAAAAAATAAAAATAAAGATTATCCAATCTGAAAAACATAAAGGGAAACTACAGGGGGGAAAATGAAGAGAGCATCAGAGTTATACATCCACCAATATACATATAACTGCAACACTAGAAAGAGAAGAAAAAGGCAAAAAATATATTGGAAGAAACACAGCTGACAACCACCCAAATATGATGAAAAATATTATGTATCCACAAAGCTTGATAAATTCCAAGATGAATAAATGCAAGGAAATCCACACCTAAGTGCATTATATTTAGTTGCCAGATAAAGTTAAATGCTTATAAATTTACGTAATTACAAATCAATGCACCAGTTCTATATATACATGGAATGCTTTCCAGCCAAAAGAGGACTACTCTGAATATACTATACAATGATTGAGAATTTTTATCATAATACAATTAAAGATGGTATCAAACGTGAAATTTTACAATATTGCATACAAAGCTGGCGAATCACCTGATACTTCTGTTAGCCTGACTGACACGGTTCCAGTTTTGTTGTCTCCTGAACCTCTGGCTTCTTCGAAGTTTTTCATTGAATTTTTGACCAATTTTAAAATCAGAGGATATTTTCTTCATTTTTTCTTCAAATAAGGCAGATAGTCTCAAAGTCATACTATAAATCTGTAAGAATATGAAAGCAAAACTATAACCACAAAATATCTTTAAAAATACTTTTCTAAATAAGATTGTAATCATTGAGGCTACTTGCAATCTATTGTATTATATTCCTGTCACAGACAATAGCCGTTACTGACTTTATTTCCCATCCCTTCCCTTCAATGACGTCTGCAAGAGTCTGCAAGAGAGAGAAAGTATTTTGGCTTTTCCCATTTTCCCATCTACACGTACAACCCTAATAAAGCCCCCTTTCCTGAAAGTTAGGTGGGAAGCTGGTTTTCAGGGCGCTACTCAGGCAGCAAAAGGGCAGCATCTCCTTGAAGCAAGGGGACTTTTATGCCAGTGTCTACTTGAAATCTGACTCCCTTTGATACAGATCTAAATATGAATTACAGATAGAAGTACTTGCATCCAGTAGAAGAATGAAAATATACCCTAAAACTTTTATATGAAAGATCAAGCTTTAACCATTTTTATAATTAAATAACATCAAATCTTTAAAAGAACAGTAATGTGATGTTAAGTGCTACTATAAGGAACATTTGGTACAGCTATGTATTTACAGGAAGTACTCTTTATTCGTCCACAACCACTACTGAAAATAAGTACAAAAGTCTTATGTTTAAAAGATAATTATCAATCACTCTGATACACGGGAGAAGTGAGTGGAGAGACTCTAACACTACAGAAGCTTTAATAAAAAAGCATGTGAGAGCCCTGGCTGGTGTAGCTCAGTAGATTGAGCATGGGCTGCAAACCAAAGCATCGCAGGTTCGATTCCCAGTCAGGGCACAGGCCATGGCCCCCAGCAACCACACACTGATGTTTCTCTCTCTTTCTCCCCCCCTTCCCTCTCTAAAAATAAATAAATGAAATCTAAAAAAAAAACCAAAAAACTGTTTAAATAAAAAAAAGAATTGAACATTTTAAAAAAAGCATATGCGATAACTCAATTTCTTATATGCGTCATATGCATACCATATAAATATGAAATATGTGATCCCTGCTAATATCTTTGATATAATCTTTAATAATTATTTCCAATATTTTATGCATACACTAAATTTATTGTTTTCATTCAAACCTGAAATCTAACAGAAGTCACCAATTTTAACAAGAGTGATTTTTTCTCACTCTGTTTGAAACCTCTGATTATCTTATCACCATTTTCATGTTTTCTCATTAGCTTTTATGTAAAATTCAGGAATACACTTGAATTGAAAATAAGCATTAACAAAAATGGATGCTAAAATTGTCATGAAGAAGGGCATGTATGGAAAACCCAGTTAGCATCATACACAATGGGGAAAGACTGAAAATCCTTCCCCAAGGACTGAAATTGGTCAGGAATAAGACAAAGATGCCTGCTTTCACGACTGCTATTCAACACCATACTTTACATTCTAGCCAGAGCAATTAGACAATAAAAAAGACATAAAAATCATTCAAAATGGAATGGTACAAGTAAAACTATCTCTATTCACAGATGACATGATTTGATATATAATTCTCAAAGAATACACAAGAAGTTATCAGTGCTAATAAATGAACTCAAAAAATTATAGGGTACAACCATACACAAGAATCGGTTGTGTTTCTATACACCAACAATGAACAATCAAAAACAGAAACTCAGAAAGCAACTGCATTTCACATACCATCTAAAACAATAAACTGGGAATTAGTTTAACCAAGGAAGTGTCAAGACTTGTCACCAAAAATTACAACACTCTGCTGGATGACATTAGACCTAAATAAATTAAAAGACATCCCGTTAGGAAAGAGGAAGACATGATATTATCAAGATGTCACTAGTGTGCAAAGCAACAGACATTCAGTGCAGCCTCTATCAAACATGCAAAGGACTTCTTCGGAATGGCAACAGCCATTCCTCAAATTCCCAATGAATTGTAAGGGACCCTGACCCTGAGTAGCCAAATCTTGAAAAAGAAGAAATGTGAGGACTCACACTTCCTGATTTTAAAACTTACGACAAAGCTACAGTAAATAAAACACTGTGGTGCTGACACACAGACAGACAGGCAGACATACAAACACATACATACATACAGATGCAATGAATAGAACTGAGTTCAGATGGTGCCCAGTTTATTCAATGGGAAGAGAGCAGTCTCTTCAATAGATGGTACTGGAACAAATGTATTTCCACCTTACACCATATATAAATATTAACTGAGTATGGATCAACAACTTAAAATAAAAGAGCTAGACCACAAAACTCTTAGAAGAACACATGGGGGTGAATCTTTATGACACTGGATTTGACAAAGGAGTCATAGACATAAAAACAAAAACAAAAAACACCAAATTAAAAAAAAAGATTAAATGGACATCATCTAAATGAGAAACTTTTATACATCAAAGGACATTATGAACAACTTAAAAGACAAACTACAGACTTCCAGTCAAGATGGAGGTGCAGGTGGACATACTGTGCCTCCTCGCACAACCAAAATTAAGGACAACAAAAATTTAGAAACAAAAAAACCACCAGAACAGGCAGAAAACTGAACTGTACAGAAGTCCCAACAACCATTCATCCAGACTGTTAAGAGGGGAGGAGTCGGCACCAGCAGAGAGGGGTCACAACAGGAAAATACAGTGGCTGGCAGACCCCCGAGCGCGGGGAGGCAACTAGCAGACCCAGTGCGGTGCTCAAGGCAGCTGGCTGTCCACAGTCACACATTCGTGCACAGATAAACCAAGTAAAAGCAGGCAGAGACACAGACTGTGCAACCCAGGGCCCAGCACCAGGAAATAAAGCCTAAAAGCACTGACTGAAAACACCTGTGGGGGTGCCAGGAGACTCCCAGCCTCGCAGGAGAGTCCGCTGGGAGAGACCCACAGGGTCCCAGAATGTGCACAAACCCACCCACCCAGGAACCAGCACCAGAAAGGCCCAGTTTGCTTGGGGGAAGCAGAGGAAGTGACTGAAAGCCAACAGAGAGCAGAGGCAAGTGCCACTGTTCCCTCTCTAACCTCACCCCCACATACAGCATCACAACCCAGAGACTGGGTTGCCCCGCCCTCGTGAACACCTAAGGTTCCGCCCCTCATACGTAACAAGCACGACCAGACCCCCCCCCCAAAAAAAAATGGCTCAAATGGAAGAAAAAATCAAAGCCCCAGAGTCGGTACTTTTAAGCAACCAAGAGATAGCTAACCTATCAGATGCACAGTTCAAAGCACTGGTGATCAGGATGCTCGCAGAATTGGTTGATTTTGGTCGCAAATTAGATGAAAAAAATGAAGGCTACATTAAATGAAATGAAGAAAAATGCACAGGGAACCAATAGTGATGGGAAGGAAACTGGGTCTCAAATCAATGGAGTGGACCAGAAGGAAGAAAAAAACATAGAATCAGAAAAGAATGAAGAAATAAGACTTTGAAAAAATGAGGAGAGGCTTAGAAACCTCCAGGGCATCTTTAAACATTCCAACATACGAATTATAGGGGTATCAGAAGGAGAAGAGGAAGAGCAACAAATGGAAAAGTTATCTGAACAAATAATAAAGGAGAACTTCCCCATTCTGGCAAAGGAAATAGATTTCCAGGAAGTCCAGGAAGCTCAAAGAGTCCCAAAGAAGTTGGACCCAAGGAGGAACACACCAAGGCACATCATAATTCCATTACCCAAGATTAAAATGAAGGAGAGAATTCTAGAAGCAGCAAGAAATAAGGGGATAGTCACCTACAAAGGAGTTCCCATCAGACTGTCAGCTGATTTCTCAAAAGAGAGCTTGCAGGCAAGAAGGGGCTGGAAAGAAGTATTCCAAGTCAGGAAAGGCAAGGACCTACATCCAAAATTGCTCTATCCAGCAAACCTTTCATTTAGAATGGAAGGGCAGATAAAGTGCTTCTCAGATAAGGCCAAGTTAAAGGAGTTCATCATCACCAACCCCTTATTACATGAAATGTTAAAGGGACTTATCTAAGAAAAATAAAATAAAAAATATGAACAGTAAAAGGACAGCAAACTCACAGTTATTAACAACCACACCTAAAACAAAAGCAAACTAAGCAAACAACCAGAACAGGAACAGAACCACAGAAATGGAGATCACATGGAGGGACAGCAACAGGGGAGTGGGAGGAGGAGTGGGGGGAAGGTACAGAGAGTAAGTAGCATAGACGGTAGGAGAAAGTAGACGGGGGGAGGGCAAGAATAGTAGGGGAAATGTAGAAGCTAAAGAACTTATGACACATGGACATGAACTAAAGGGGGGGAATGTGGGTGGGAGAGGGTGTGAAGGGGGAACTGAGACAACTGTAATAGCATAATCAATAAAATATATTTTTAAAAAATCAGGAAAAAAAGGCAAACTACAGAACGAGAGAAAATATCTGGAAAATATTTACGTGACACGGGTTTAATATCCAGAATATAGTAACAAATTCTTACAACTCAACAAAAAGTAAAAAAAAATCCAATTAGAAAATGGACAGAGCACCTGGCTGGTGTGGCTCAATAGACTGAATGCTGGCCTGCGAACCAAAGGGTCGCTGTTTCAATTCCCAGTCAGGGCACCTGCCTGGGTTGCAGGCCAGGTCCCCAGTGGGGGGCGGGCGCATGAGAGGCAACGACACACTGATGTTTCTTTCTCCTTCCCTTCCCCTCTCTCTAAAAATAAATTAATAAAATCTTCAAAAAATAAAATGGGCATAGCACTTAGATATTTCTCCAAAGAAGATATACAAGCAGCTATTAATAAGCACATGAAAAGATGTTAACATTAGTGTATTAACTATATTTTCTGTGTTTTTTTTTTAAGATTTTATAGGGAGTGGGGAAGAGAGGGACAAAGAGAGAGAGAGAGAAACATTGATGTGCAGGAGAAACATCAATCAGTTGCCTCTCGCATGCCCCCTAGTCAGGGACCTGGCCTGCAGCCCAGGCATGTGACCTGACTGGGAATCAAACCAGTGAACTTTTGGTTTGCAACCAGTTGGAAACTTGATTCTGGAGAGACTGCCCCTCATGTAGCTAGCTAATTCCTAGAGCTAGCAAAGGATTCTCTTAAAAGCATGCCTTTGATATACAAAGCAATCCAGAGTCCCGCCCCTAACTTCTTTATCAAACTCTCACATATCGAGCCAATATTCCATTCCTCCCATCCTAAATGACCCGAGCCAGGAACCAGACATCTAGAGACCACCCCTGTAACTCAGAGCTGCAGGGAATATTCAAGATAGCCAATCCCAAAAACTCTTTATTTTGCCCTGCCTTGCCTTCCTGCGAAAACCTCAATACTATAGGCTCTGTGCTATAATCTTCCCTTTCCTCTCCTCTGCCTACTGACCAGTGCTGACCCATCCCAATGTGGCCCTACGTGTTGAGTCATGCCTCCTTGTTTTTGGAATGTCAGCATAAGCTTACCCCTTCACAGCAGTCATTTCATCTGCATGTCCTGCCATACCTGATGAAAATATATCCTAGGTACAATTTGTAGTAAGTCACAAGAGTAATGCAGACCAAAACCACAATGAGAGGCCTGGCTGGTGTGGCTCAGTGGATTGAGCACTGGCCTACAAACCAAAAAGTCACTGGTTCAATTCAGTCAGGGCACATGCCTGGACTGAGGGCCAAGTCCGAGGCTGTGGGCCTGTGACAGCCAACCCAACTGATGTTTCTCTCACATAGATGTTTCTTTCTCTACCTCTCTGTTTCTCTCCCTTCCCCTCCCTCTAAAAAATAAATAAAATCTTTAAAACACTCATTTGAATAAAATTTTTTAAAAGGAAAAAAACAAAACACACACACAATTTGAGATAATGTTTTACATTCCCTAGGATGGCTACAACTAAAAAGATGACCACTGTCGGCAAGGATGTGGAGAAACTGGAATCCTCACACGTGGCTGACGGGAATGTAAAATGAAACACCCACGACGGAACACAGTTCGGTGGTTCCTTAAAAAGCTAAACATTCAATGACCCTACGAACCAGCAACTCCACACTTAGGTATATACCCAAGGAAATTGAGGGCGTGAACTCTTACAGATACCTTCACTACAATATTCACTGCAACGTTAATCACAATAACCAAAAAGTAAAAATAGTTCCAATGTCTATAAGAGATAAATGGATAAACAAAATGTCAAAATGTCCCATACAATGGACAATTACAGTCAAAAAAAGAAATAGTTATGATACATGCTACAACATGGATGAACCTTTAAGATATTATGAAAAAAGTGAAATAAGCTAGACACAAAGGGACAAATTATATTATTCAACTTATACAAAATATCTAGAACAGGCAAATTCTTAGAAATAGAAAATAGATCAGAGGCTACCAAAGGCTAAGGGAAGGGAAGAGTGTGGAGTTATTGCTTAATGGTTACCAAGATTCTGTTAGGCATGATGAGAGAGTTTTGGAAACAGATAGCAGTGGTAGTTAAACAATTCTGTAAATATAATTAATACCACTAAATTATACACTTAAAATGGTTATAATCATACATTTTATGTTACATAGGTTGAACAATTTGAAAACTTGATAATATACTAAAAACCATTAAATTCTACACTGTAAATGGTGAATTGTATGGTATAAATCCTCAAACGTGTTTAAAATAAAAGGAAAAAAGACATGAAGAAAATACATTTTCTTTCTAGAAAGGAACAGTCTCATAAATGGTGAATACTGACAATGACACAAGCCTGAAAAATGTAGACTTGAATGTTAAACTGATCGGATGAGCAGTCTGGATACTGAACGCATGGTAAGAGTTCTCCAACTGAGACAAGCACTGGTAACACAGGGGAAGTCTGAGAGTCAGTATAGAGAGGAAAGTGAAATTAAGACAAAATAATTACTTAATAATGACCGTCACTGATGACAGAGAAAGTGCTCTATCAAGCAAGCATTTTACTTTAAAATCTTTTCAAAGTAATGCTGTTTTTTAAAATGACCTAGCACCTTGGCCGCACGGATTTGTGTTGTCAGAGTCCCTGACACGGTAAGCGCTCTTTTGCATGTTCACTGCGCTTCAACAGGTTCTCAGAACTTACCCGATGTGTTAACTCTTTAAACAAAGATGTAGGAATGTACTCCATCCTTGCATTCTTAAATAATCAGACAGCTCACGTGCTTCTTCGTGGGATCCAAAACAGTAGTTCGCACCAGTAACCCCACTCCCGCCTTCGGACTGTCCTTCTCTTCCTTTTAATATTCTCCCAGCTCTATCAGGAAGTTTTCAGCCCACTTTTCAAGATTTCCATGTGTATGAAAATATAGATTTTCCCCATCCTACATATCAAATTTAAATTTGTAAATTTTTCAGTGAGGCCTTCGCCCCCACTCCTCATTTGTTCCTGAAACTCCAGGAAAGACAAGCACTAACTGCTGGGCGGCAGCCACAGCACGTGTCTGGTCGGTGATGGAAACTCTGTTCTCAGCGGTGGTCCTGCCCCTGTTTCCAGGTCCCGGCCTCCGCCCGCCCGCAGAAAGCCACCCGCACAGATGGTCCTCTTTCTTCTCACAACCCAGCCTTACATTACCTTCGATCTTTTATTGGGTGTGTATGCTTTTGCGTTGCTAAATATCAACCGGATGTCTTTGCAAAATTCCAAAGGGCTGTCATAATTTTCCGCTTCCAAAGTTTCCCTTACTGTTCCAAAATCCATTGGAGTATCTATAATATCTCTGTAGTCCTAGGTTTTAAAAAAAATTAGTTCAAAGATTCATTCCTGATTTTAGAAATGTAAATGCATCAGATCTCTAAGATATTCCAAACTGTAGAAGAGACACAAATAGAAGATTAAGAATCATTAATTTTTTTTAAGAAGACCCCCACACAGAGACAAGGTAGAGAATACACCAAAAAGTTATACTTGGTAGTAGGCATGGACTGGTTACTTTCTTCCCCCCACTCCCCAAACTGTAAGAGGAAGTTTACTTAGAAAGTTACAAAGGTAGCAGAAGTGAGCCAGCTGGGCTGTGTAGGCTCGGGAAACAAGTTACAGAAGCAAAAGAAGGGCTCTTGGAGTTTAGCAGAAGAAAAAGCAAAGGTAGCATGCCTGGGGGTCTGGAGGTGGGGTGGGGGACAGGGAGAGGTGTGAGCATGCCCCCTAGAGGGTCATTTTCCATTCCCCTATTACTGGAGTAGAAACACTTTTTTAAAAAATCCTCACTTGAGGATATGTTTAATGATTTTAGAGAAGGTGGGTGCACAGCAGGGAGAGCAAGAGAGAGACAGAGACAGGCAGACAGACGGACAGAGAAACATATCAATGTAAGAGAAAAACACTGACTGACTGCCTCCCATATGCACGCCAACTGGGGATCAAACCTACAACCTAGGTATGTGCCCTGACCGGGAATCAAACCCACAACCTTTCGGTGCATGGGATGATGCTCCAATTAACTGAGCAACCCAGCCAGAGCAAGACAGGCACTTTTTATCTCATCGTCTCCCTGGAGCTGGGCCTCCTTAGACAATGAGCACCGTGTACAGGCCTTCCATCATCCTGTAACTGGCTCATGGTAAGAGAAAAAGCTAACATGACACCTAGACATCTTATTCTAACCTCCACCCCCATCTCCTCTACACAAAATAAGAAAAGCCCCAAACAGTCAAACAATGGCAACTTACTGGATATTCAACCAAATCAACAGGTTGCCTAAATGGTTCAGAATCTTCACATTGAAAAAGTAAGTTCACGAGCTCCTTACACTGTTTCTTCCAGCTGCTTCCAGCGCAGTTGCTTGCTCTGCCGCTCCTTTTCTTCCAGCCACGGACCTAAAAATACACTCACAGTATTAAAGTGTTTTCAGTGCTGGAAAGTGACACTAAAATGTGGTATTTGTTTTTCTATCTACTTGGAAAAAACCCACTCTTCTGTAAAACTCCAATGATGCCACATATATTACTCTAGAAACATATTTCACTCCAGCACTTATCTCTCATGTTCAGAAAATGTTATCACAGAGTTTGAAATACCACATTGGAGAATGTGGTAGGCAGAATAATGATGCAGAGATGTCCATACCCTAAACCCAAGAAACTAATCCCATAGGGACTACCGGTATGTCATTTTACATGGTAGGAAGCAATCTGTATCTGTGACTACAGATACGATCCTGAGATGGGGAGACTGTCCTGGATGATCTGGATGGGCACGATGTAACCACCAGGGTCCTTCCAAGAGGGAGGCAGAGGGTCAGAGGAGGAGACTGGAAGAGGTTAACCTAGGTGGAAGAAAGGGGCCATGGGCCTCCAGAAGTGGAAAAATGTGAGGAAACAACTTCCACCCTAGAGCTTCCAGAGAAGAACACAGCCATGCTGACACCTTGATTTTAGCCCAGTGAAACCCATGTCAAACTTCTAATTTACACAACTGTAACCTAATATTTTTGTTGTTTAAGCCACTAGATTTGTAATTTGCTAGAACAGCCATAGCAAATAAATTCCAAACAAGTACTAATCACTGGAGAACTGTATAAAGATGACACATCAGCTGACAGTACTTCAAGTCTAATTTTTCAATGTTATCTGGGGCAAACATATTAGGAAAACTGTTATAAAAAGCTTAAGTATAAGCACCATTTAGATAAAATTTAAAATGTTAACATTTTTTAGCGTTTTCAGATTAATAACCTTAACTTTTAACATATTACATTAGAACTTCCGGAGTTCTGCTGGTCATACCACAATTCTAACGACACAATATCCAAAACATTTCCATACATCCCCCAACTAATCCTCATTTTTAAGAAGTTTCAGTCACCAAATGCTAGTTAACTTTTCCCTTCAAAGGTCTTATTTTTTTCCCTTCTTCTGCATTCCAAGCAGACACTATCCTTGACTAGGTTCCTACTGCTAGGTTCTTACAAGACTCCTGATTCACATCCTTCACTACCTTTTTTTAAAGATTTTATTTATTTTTAGAGAGATGGAAGAGACAGAAAAAGAAAAGGAGAGAAACATCAATGTGCCAGAGAAAACATCCATTGGTTGCCTCTCTCATACGGGCCTCCAATCACTGACATGGCTCGCAACCCAGGCATGTGGCCTGACCAGGAATCAAACCAGCAACCTTTCAGTTTGTGGGACGATACCCAACCCACTAAGCCACACCAGTCAGGGCTACTACCTATCTTCTTAACCCTCAAAATCTATTTATCTATTTTGGCTATGCAATTGATTCTCTACTTTAAATAAAAACCTTAGTTGTTAATATTACCATAATCTGCTCCCAAAATTACAGCCAGAAACAGTCCCTTTGCTCATTCCAACATTCAACCTCGATACCAAGCAGGCCAGTGCCCTTGGTAGTCCAATGACATGCCACGTTTCCCTCCTTTTTCAGCTTGGATCACAATATCCCCCACTTTCTGACTGTCTGAACTCCATCTCATTCTGAGGACATACTTGAGATCCCAGCTCTCCCACTAAACCTTAACTATCCAGCTTTCAGTAACTGCTCCTCTTTCTCTTACAGAATATTCCCTATCTATATCCCCTATCTTTCCCAAGACAACACCTAAGATCTGAGGTTGATTTTAAATAAAGAAAAAGTAAGCCACAAATGTCAATCAGGTAGATTAACTTACTCTCCTTCCAGAAGATGTTTTAGGGAGACCACTATCATCCTAGGAACAAAAATCAGAGCACTTTAAGTATCAATATTCTCATGAGAAAAGTAATAATCTTAATTTTAAAAGTATATGAAAGACAAGGTTATAACTCGTTAAAATCTCAAAAGACAAACTGTATCATATGATCTTTGTGGCATGCAGACTCCAACAAACCAAACAACCTTAATAACCTTTTACAACCCCTAACAGAATGTACTAACCCCAAAATATAGCTATAAAATGCAACTTTTAATTTACATTTTATATCTATTCATACGGAGTCCCCTACAATGCCTGTAATTCATACTCTCCACATTTTCTTATTCCCTAAATCTGTACCCATTTTTATTCCAATATAAATCAGCATGAAAATGGGTATACTACAGTAAAAGTTTGTGTAGAAATCATACTCTATTGTTTTTTAAGAATATCTTTCCTGCCACCGAATCCAACAGCCTGATTCTGTAATTCAACATCACTGATATTCACCTTACTGACACTTCAAGACCATCCTGAGTGAAGAACTTTAGGGTACTTTGAGCATGGTAAAGTTCATTAATTTTTAATTACAAATAGATTCAATTCTCAGATATTGGTTTTACAAAAAATATTCCCAAGGTACTTTTTAACACACCTTTCTTAAACTAAATTTGGAAAGAGAACATATTCCACACCTAAGTAACTCACTTAGACATATTTTGTTTGCTATATTGATATTATTGGCTAAAGCAAATCCCATCACTGACCATCTAGATAATCAAAATATATACATTTATCAAGTGCCCTGTTTTCACAGTTCATTGGAATATAGCAAGAACTGATATAGGAAATCAACATTTTCTATTTCACTATTTTCAAGTTACCATTTGAAATTAACAAGTCATTGTAAAATTGACAAACTTCATACCAAAGATTTGGCATTTTGCTCATCATTTTCAGAAGTGATAGAAAGTTCTGAGATATCTGTACAGTCTTGATTCCTAAAAATAAAAAATAATAATAATTTTTTCTTTTAACAATATACAGATGTCATTATTGTTGCCAAAGATTCAAACAAACTACTGGTTAGATATAAACAGTTGCCCAACTGTGCATACTGAATTTCAAGCAGAGAAATATCAGGTTTTTATTCTATCCTCTATGGAAACAACTGACTAAGAATATGGCAAGTGAGAGGGTTTCCCCTCCCCCCCTCCCCCCAGTTAAGTACATATACAATTTAGCTGGCAATCCAGAAATAACAGGTGATGACTACACAGATGAGTTTTTCGAAGTATCATCAATAGCAATAGTCATAGAGTTTGAGTACCAGAAAAATGGCTGATTTGAGATAAAAGTGGATAGAAGAAAAAGGGAAGAAGAAAATAAAGCAAATTACACCTTAACCCTAACTGTAAACACAGAAAGAAGCCCAAAGTAGAAATAAGCATAAAGAAGATGAAAACGGGCATGTGATCTTCCTGAAGAAAAAAAGAATGTTCTGGGAAAGTCCACGTGTTCCTGGAAAGTGAGACAGACTACAATCAGTTACTCCTCAACTTACTGCTACCTACTGAAAATAATGGCACAGTTTATAAACTGTGTTCTCCAATATATTCTTTCACAGAATTTTTAGAGCTACAGGGAAAAGACTTATAAGTTCACATAGCAAAAATCACTTATTTTAAAAGATAACAGGTTGAAAATTTGTCCAAACCACACAAAACATACTCACTAGAACAGATTGGGCTAGACCTTGGATTTCAACTTCCAGGTCAGTTTTCACCATACTATTCCAAACCTGATTTCCTGATGCACAAAAGCATGTGGTACATTCATGCATGTACAAACACTCCCATAGGGCAAAATCCTAAAATTAAAATCCAATCTAATCATGAGAAAACATTAGGCAAATCCAAATTAAGTACCCACAACAAAATGTCTAAGACTTGTAAAAAATGAAGAGGTCATGAAAGAAAGACTGGGGAAGCGGGTTAAAGACAATTAAGAAAACAAAACAGTAAATAAGATGGAGATTCTGGAGAGAACCCTGAAACAGAAAAGGACACTGATACGAAAACGAATAAACCCAAGGAAGTGCTACAGCTTAGTCAGTAGTATTGTACCAATGATAATTCCACTGCATTTTATCGGGACACCATAAATAAATGAAAAAAAAAATGTTAAGGTGAAGAGGTGAAAGATACATATATATATATATACACTAGACAGTTGTCATATATATATATGACACTATATATATATGACATATATATACACTAGACAGTTGTCATATATATATATGACAATGTCCAGTATAAAATCATTTCAAAGTTTTAAAAAGTACAAAAATTATTTCCTTATTCCTTTACAGAAATTACAATCAGTAAGTATGTAAAGAAATGGTATTTAAAGTAACGTATTAAAAGGCTATAAAATTCAGAGAGCAAAAACTAAGCAGTGGAAAGCTTAAATTAAGCACTGGATAGCAAGAACACAAAACGCAGTCACTCACTTTTCCACAACACCTACATGTGAAGTCACTTACTTGATAAATTTTAGAAGTTGGTCAGTTATCTTCTTAGCTGACTGTGCAATTACACTCTCAGGTTCGTTAAATGTCCTGGCATTATGTTCTATATATCTGACTTCCCAAATCAATGCAGATAGCCTCCTTCAAAACAAAAAGGCAATTTAGGGCTTAGACAACAAAAAGAAACCTAGTAAAAATCCAGCACGTTAAGCCAGCATGATAACACTGCTTCAGTCACAACTGCAGAGGACCAACGAACAACCTTCTCACGCTGCCAACTTGAACGCAGTCACACGCAGTTGCACTGGTGCTGAACTGCAGAGAACACACTCCAGGATGAAAATCTCAACAGCCCACTCAGTCACATCCAGAAAGCCAACAGAGGGACGACTCCCCCTCCTCACACTGCCTACGGGGCATCTGAAGCTGCTGAGACTCAGCGAAGAAAACGTGTCCAACTCCGTCAGCCCTGGGGGTCAGTCTCACTGTGAATCTGCACAGGGTTCTGACCAGACGCGTACTTCTGTGTCTGAGATACATCATGCCGCCAGTGTAAACTCAAAAAGTCAATTTTTTATAACAGTTTTTCGAAGTAGTTGAATTATAAAAAAATTAGATACCATCAACTGCTTTTAAAAAACCACTGATAATAGAAAATTTTAGAGCTACCAATGCTCTAGAAGCAAACATAAAAAGTACATGACTCTAGGGAATTAATTTTTCAAAGGTCAAAGGCCAATTATTAAGGAAATTAAATTTTATTTTTAAATGTTACAGCTAAATAGGAATATAAAACATACAAATAAAAAAATATAATTTCTAACTACTTAACATAATTTGTATGAAGAACAGACTACTAAAGATGGAAGAATGAAATCTGAAAACTTTTCTTAACCAGGTGCTATCCACACCTACCCACAGGCACCTAACACAACGTCTTACAGACCCCCCCCACCCCCAGGCTAAGGACCACTGTGGGCCAGGAACCAGGCCACTAACCTGCTGTCTCCTCCTCACCCCTTCCACATAGCAGGCAGGTAGGCAAGTGAGAGCAGCAAAACAAGCTCACCCGAGAAAACCCTCCTCCGGGAACCCGCCCCCCATCCCTCCAGGAACCGCCCCCCCTCATCCGCAGCAGGTGAGCATGAGCAAATGAGGCTCACCTGAGCGCCGAGCTCCACTTCCTGTGAGTCCCTCACAGGCTGCCCCCGCCCCAGCTCACTAAACCAGTCCCTGGTACCAAAAAGGTCGGGTACCACTGTCTTACAGGACCAAGAATTGTAATTACAAAAAAAAAAAAAAGTTAGTCCCTCCCCAGTCTACCGCTGTCACAATCAACTACTATTACCTCTATTTGCTCTAGGTGGTATGGCCAAGTATCTTTTCAAGCTATTTTTAAAGTAGGTTTCTACTAACCTGTAAAATCGATTAACAAGTCTCATTCGAATTGTGTAAAGATCAGTTGGGTAAGCCACTACAGTACAGTACTTCGGGTACGTGCACAGATCAACTGGACCTGCAAAAGCTGCTGCTATATCTGTCAGGGCAGACAGAAGAGTTTTTATCAATAAATTCATGACCTGTAAGTGGTATTTCTCTACAAATCATTCATAAAATATGCTACGGCTACATTTTACGCTTCAGGCTTAACTGAAAGGTAACAAATAGAAATTGTAGTAATAAACACAACCACAATTATGATTTTTTTAAATACTTGTGTGGAAAAGAGAGTTTGAACATGAAACTTTCCCTACTGAAAATACTCACCGAGACTCAAAAGCTGGTCTATACCACTGATAATGCGTTCACACTCCTCATCTCTCGGTTTCCGGCCCCACTCGCCGTCCTGCGGTTTGTAGAGCAGTTTCTCCAGCTCATCTGAAGTGACAGAGATACTCGCTCCCAGTTCTTCAGGCGGATCAACTAAGAATTCCATTAAAAAAAGAACAAAAAGGATAAAACAAAGTGAAAACCAAATATACATATACATTCAACTGTCAAAGGTCATATACAAAACACTAATCACAAAGGACAAAGCAGTTACTTAACAGCAGAGAAACCTGGCAGACACCACAATCAAATGGTTGAAGCCAACATTCCCACCAACAGAACAAACTGGTATCACGTGCTCCCGCCATGAGGGCTGAAAACACATCACTTCTCTGACACTCTCACCCCAGATGCAAACCCTGCATTTAATCACAACAAAACATCAGACAAACCCAAACTAAAGAAATTCTACAAAATAACTGGCCAGTACTTTTCAAAAAGTGTCATGGTCATGAAAAATAGTGGAAAGACCCAGGGATCCCAGACTGAAAGAGATTCAGAAGGCATGGCAATGAAATCCAGTATGTGAAAGGACATTAGGACAACAGTCCAAATTTGAAGATCTACAGATTAGAATTATATCAATGATAATTTCCTGATTTTGACAGCTGCACTATAGTTATCTAAGATGTTAACATTTGAGAAAATTGAAATATTCATAAATTTTATGTGCTATTTTTGTATAATTTTGTAAGTCTACAACTATTTCAAAACAAAATATTTTAAAAATGTAAAAAAAATTGATAATAAAAGAGTGCACATTTTAAAAAGGAACAAAAGGCACTATTAATATTTAGAGGACATTTTCTTGAAAATCATAAAAGGAAAAAGATGTTAACAGGATTAGAAGCTACACTTACCCATCTAACAATCTGATAAATAAAACCATAGTGTTATTTTAATATATATTTCCAAGAGTATTAATGCAAGTGAGTCTCTCTTCCTATATTTATTTTTCTGCCTACTAATGTCTCTTGACAATTCTTCTGAAGACTTACTGACCCCATTAACATGAAAAATCTCTTCATGTAAGTGCTTCCACTGATTTGCAGCACCCTTCACGAAAGAGCAGCTGTGACCAGCAGTGAAGGCACCGGCCGGGGCAGACGGCGCGGGTCAGAACCCCAGCGCCTGTCCCTCCCTCTAGACGTGTGCATTACCCGAAACGAGCCGCCGCCACCTCCCTGAGCTTTAGCTCCTGCATCTGCGAACTAAGTACCAGCGCCAGCCCCCGAGCAGGGATGAACTGACACACAGTTCTGAGAATCAGGGGAAGACCTCAACAAACTGGGTTTTTATTTACCTTTGATATGCTTTCTATGTTGCAAAAATATCATCTCCTACTATTTGTAAGATACTAAGCACAAATGAAAATCTAACAAAGGGAGGTCACTGGTGACTCTAAAGAGTGCAGTTGTTAGAAAAAACACTTTTTGAAAAAAAGTTCTCATTTTCATAAAAATCTTCATTCCCAAAGTAAACCAAGACCATGACTGATGGAGATCTATCAGAGAGTAAACACAAACGGCTCGGCTAAAATAGAAACAGGTAAAACATGCGAAGCAACAATTTCATACATCAAAAAAAAAGGTGAGGGTGGGAAAACAAAAGTTTCTGTATATTTTTACATTGAATAAACACTAATATAAAAGAAAGCTTGAGAGTGAAGAAATGGAGGCAAGAGACACAGACCATTCCTCCAAAAAATTTATGAGAGGAAAATAACTCAGTAGATAAAATGTTCAAGAATGTCAAACGGAAGGCATTTTAAGATACAAGAGATAAAGGCAAACTCAAAAGGAGAAAAAGGGAGGAAACTGAAACTGCTGCTAGGAATAAATTAAGTGTAAGTTAAAAGCAGTGGGACAGCAAGCACCGAAGGAAGAGGCTGGATGTAGCACAGACACGCCTCTCTCTCACAGGAAGGGACGGACAATCCACAGTGAACAGACAGCTTGAGGTACAGCAAAAGACAGAAGGAAGTCCAGTGAGAGCTCTCCTTTGAAAGAAGAACAAGGATAACAGAGTAAAGATGAGGAAAAGGAAATGCAGGCCATATGAGTTTTAAGCAGGTTTACATGAGAAATGACAGCGGTCTACTAAGATACATCCAGCATCAAACTGGAAGCTCAGGATAAAAAAAAAAAACAGATACACATAATTCTGTTGACTTCTTTTAGTAAAGCTCACAGTTACTATAGTAATTTAAAAACATTTCTCAAAGAATACAATTTCTTCTATGTACTTTAGTGAGATAAGAAAATGAAAAATAACAAAATAAAATACTTTAATTATTTAGCAATTACATACCATTATCGGGAATTGGTTCCATATCCCATGGGCTGAGCTTTTCGATTTCAGTGTTGTCCCACCTGGTAAAGCCAAAAGAAAAGTCTGGTGAGCCTTTCATAGAGACAGCCTGTGGCTCACACCTAGGATGCACTACAAGCGGAAACAGGAAGAGAGAAAATGTGAAAATTAACCTGACTGTAGCAGTAAAAGTTTAAATATTAACAGTAAAATTTTTTTAGAAAGATATAAGAAATAAGTGTAAAATGTATGGCGGGCTCAAGGACAAAACCAGAAACTTTCTGTAGTCTGCACTAGGGTGAGTGAAAAACCCTCACACACACTGTGAAGTCCTCAAATGTGACACTTCAGCGTGTGGACTTCATTCCACAGCCAACGGAAAGGCAGCAAAGATTTTTTTTTGTACAAAGGAAATGATGTGCTATACGCTCCTAGACAATGACCCTGCAGTGTCAGATAGAGAAGCTACAGAAAAGGCCCCAGGGAAGGAAGCAGAGGTTGCACCCTTAGGAGCACTAGTGTACAAGAAATGACAGGGACATGTTAAAGAGACACTGCAGAAGTGAGACTAATGTGACTTAATGACAGATTAAATCGTGGGGATTTTTTAACCGGAAATGCGTTAGTTGTTCACACAACAACCTGCCACCATGAGCAAACGTCTGTAGATGACCCGTCCCATCTGCATACAGACCTGACAATGTAACACTGGAAATGACTGTCAGGGTACTGTGGCTGGTAGGGCTCTTGACTTAGCACCGTTCCAAACCACCAGGCATCGTCAATGATAGAACGGAATCTGTCACCTAGAAGAGAGATGACCCAGTCTGAGACACCAGTTTGAAACAGTAATATTTTTAATTTATAAAACATCATATGATAAAGATTTCCATAAAGATAAAATAAAGCATTTTTCCGTATCAAAATTAGTCATTCCTAATTATTAGTGTTTTATCATTAGTCATTCCTAATTATTATCTGTTTTATCACTAATAACTATTCCTAGTTATTAGTGATAAAACAGATATAAAAAAATATGTTACACTCAGCAATTCACTAAAAGTATATAACCATATAACATAATTGGCTAAAATGGTTTATGACTAGGTTCCATTGTTTAGTGAATTCAAATGCCCACTCCAAAATAAGTTCTATTACATTTTATAATAAAGAAAAAGTTAACAAAAATCTTTTATAACAATGTATACTATCACTAAATACTTGTGTAATAACTACATTAAATACATACTTATAAAATACAACATTTCCTGCCCTGGCTGGTATGGCTCAGTGGATTGAGTGCCAACCTGCAAACTGAAAAGGTCACCAGTCCAATTCCCAGTCAGGGCACATGCCTGGGTTGAGGGCCAGGTCCCCAGTTCGGGGTGTGGGAGAAGCAACCGAACGATGTATCTCTTGGCACATCAATGTTCCTCCCACTCTTCCCTCTCTTTTTCCCTCCCTTTCCCTCTCTCTAAAAATAAATAAATGGAATGTTTAAAAAACATAAAACATTTCCTGAAAAATAAAACAAATTATAAAACTATGATTAGATTGAATCCATGATTATTTTAAAGTTGTTCCTGTATAAGTATTTTCACATCAAACAGTGTTCTAATTCTTAAGATCTCATAATAAAAATCAGGTGTACATCTATCTTCAATAATTCATATTTACTGTTTTGAAATGTTAAACATCCACATATCCCTATTATCTCAGCATAATATAAAAGCAGGCAAGCAGGTCCCAGTAAGGCCTCTGTACAAACCAACTGTGGAACAAATACTTCAATGACTTCAAGGATTTTAGGTTACACACATTTCTAAATGTATCCTACAATTATAACACTTTTAGGGAAAAAATGCATTTGACCTTTGTATTACATATACCACAAAAGAAACACAGACTGTTCTATGAACCCTATCTCTCCTTCCCATCAATCCTACCATTTTCAAAACAAAATAAATGAGAGAAAATGTCAATCATCTAGCATTAATTCTTTAGATACTGTCATTTTTTAAAAAATAATTATTTAGTAGATTAACAATTTCTTCTTCAATGTAAGTTTTGCAGAAACGATACCAATCAAAAGCAAAGCTACATTTCACCCCTAAGAAAGAGAACATGTATGTAATGAAATATACAGTCTTGATTAAAGACAGTATGCTTATAGTGAACCCTATAAAAACAGCAATATCACAACTATCAGTGTTACATGTTTCAATATTCTTAATATATTTTCAAATTCATGTAAACATGACTTCTACATATTTTACATCATTTCTTCCACCTACCTCTCTACCTTTAATAAAATTCCACTTCTGAAAGTATTTCATTAATATATAGATACTCTAAAACTTCAACTTTAAAAATAAACCTTAATAAATTTATTCTAACTTTTTTAATTTAAGGCACATACTACAAATCTGATATAATACCATGGTTTTTGTCCAATCCTATAATGTAAATAACCTAAGGTAACATGAATATCAATTACATATTTATTATAAGAAACATTATAATAACAAATCCACTGGCTTTATTTTGAGATGCCTATAAACATGGTTATAAGAGAACCATTTTTTTAAATTTATTTTTAGAGAGGGGAGAAGGGAGGGAGAAAGAGGAGGAGAGAAACATCTATTGGTCGTCCCTCATACAGACCCCAACCCAGAACTCGAACCCACAACCCAGACATGTGCCCCAGCCAGGAATCAAACCAGCAACCTTTTGGTTTGCAGGATGACACCCAACTGAGCCACACCAGAAAGGGCTAGAGAGCCAGTCTTGGAGAACAAAAATTTACTTTATAATATTTTTCTTCTCTATTTATCTAATACTAGAAGATTCACTCAGTTTAGACAAAAACATTTCTTTAGTTAAGACTAACATTTAAAAAAAAGACTAACATTTTAAAGGGAGCCATAAAAATTACTTTTCTCATTGTAAAAATTGGTTTTTCTATTCCATTAATTATTTTCTTGGTTATTCAAGTTGACTGTTCTATAATTTAGTTGTGACTCCAAACTGGCCCTGGGAAGTGATGAGCAGGACTCCCACCTACTCTGCTGCCACCCTGAATTTCCATTAAGAATGTCAAATAAACCTATTTTGCCATTCACAAGTAGGGTAAACCTCTGGTAAGTTCTCCACACAGTATGAACAGAGACAGGCCAACTCCTCCAGTAGCACGGCTCAAGCTCCAGGAGAATGGGTAAGACTTCATGGGGAAGCAAAAATGAATTAAGGAACAGCAGTATAGAAGATCTAGTACGATAATTTCTCAGCCACAAATATAAAACAAAAATCACTATATTTTAAGAGGCAACTGGGAATCTATCTAGAGTCTAGCTATAGAAAATTAAGTTTAAAAACATTTTTGAATGGACATGTTAGCAGAGCAAAGTAAGAGCTTCTGACTTACATGTCATAAGTGGTGAAAAAATATTAACAGATAAGAAACTTTAAGTTATTTGGGACTTGGCTGTATGACTTGTTAGCACTCACATATTCTAGCTGTCTCTTTCTGTGTGTAAATGGCTAGATGCTTTTCTTCAAAAACAATTACTTTACCTCTACTCCCAAAATCATCCTGATCATTTGTCTCACATTACTGGTAAAAACAGCTTACTAGGAACAGCAACTCTGACAATCTGTTGTGTGACTAGAGATGGCTCAGGGAATTTATCTGAAATGTACCTGTTTATAGTATCTGTAGAAAAAGGCAGCAGAAACTAGGAAAATTAATGAGGTCCTAACATCATTTATGAATGTGTATACCAAAAGACACAGCCTGGGTAAAACTTAACATATCTGATAAGAGAGATTGTCAGAACTGATAATAGTAGAATAAGTTATCCTAAGTGACTAGCATTAATATGAGCTCCCCAAGAAAACAGTACATACTGAGAATATTTTATGTCCACCTGTGAAACAGGCATTACAATTGCTAACTGATATTACCTGGCCTCATTAGTCATCACTTATGACCTGAAGAGGTTAACGACCTACAACACAAATTAATTATAGCCATCATGAAAATCACATTCAAATCACTGCCCATGCTGAAGTGATTTATTTTTTCTGTCCACCTACATATGTCGTGATTATAAAGCACAAGTGTTACATAAATTTTTTATTTTTTAAAGAAATGGTTTCCTCGAGTCAGACTCTTTAAGTCTGAGCTGATAAGACAACAAAGGTAAAATTTTCTGCTATGCCAGACATTATCTGTGTAAAATTTGCATTATTTTTCAACTTTCTGATTATTTTACATCATAGGGTAATTCTGTGAATTGACCAGTGTCACATGAAATGCAATCACAGATAATGCAGTAGGGGCAAGTCTGAAAGGCAATCAAAGGTCTAGACTACAGTCAGTTAATAAGAAATATCCCTTCACAACGTCACATACCACAGGAGGAAATGTTGTTTGGCTAACAAACCTACTAAGTAGTAGCAAGTACCAAGCCCTAAGCAAAATATACTTATCAGTCCCTTATATTTCTTTCCAGAATTTACATGTTTGTACCCACCAACCAGAGGAGAGATTAGTATCCAAGGACACATAAAACTCAGTAAAAACAGACTTACTAGTCTGCCAACTCCTCTGTCTTGCTTCATCGTAAAACTGACGCAACACAAGGAAGTCGATAACGTCTGGCATATCATGATATCTAAACAAAAATAAGAGATTAGCACATTTCTTGTATAGCAGATCACACTCTAGAGCAACACCGTCCAAATGAAATACAATGGGAACTGCATATGTAATTCTTATAAATAGAAACCAGTGAGCTTAATCTTAATAGTGTATCATATTTGATTCAATATATCCTCATACTGTCTCACCATGTAATGAATACAAAATAATGGTATTTTACATTCTTTTTCTTCACACCAAGTTTTCAAAATTCAGTGTATATACTTACATCACACTCAATTCTGACCAGTCACATTTCCAGGGCTCAAAAGCCACATGTGGCTAATGACTACCATCTGGACAGCACAGGTTTAAAAAATTATTAATTCTAACATTTTCTCCAAAACAAAAGCAGAAGTCATTTCTCCTACAGGCCAGAACTCCCCACACATTTAACTGGCCTGGGGACTGTACGACAAAGGCCCGCGCCAGGGCCTCACTACGGCTGCTGAAGCGCCTTAGCTTCCCCTCTAGTGGGGTCCCGTCTATCAGAACTTAGACCGTACCGTGGGCTGTCTGCAGTGCTCTGCTATTTACCCTGCAGCTGAATAAAAATAGCATGCTACCCAGCGAGAGAGGAAACCTAACTTTAAATAACTCCATAAAAAAATAACACATACCTAATAGAAAAAGATTTGTCCATAAGTTTCCCAGTTGCAGGATCTATAAATGCCAGTTTGAGGCAACAGAGTGTAGGGGGCCCAACCTCATAGCGTATTCCAACAATTTTGACCAATTCTTGATCCTTCAACAGATTTTTAAAAAGAATAAATGGTTAAAATAAATCAATTCCTCAAGACTCCAATTCTCCACACACTGGAAAATTTGTCTAGCTCACAGCTCAGACTTCCAAACTAGCAGGGAAGCTTAGGTGACTATTAATTACAATCGTTCTTGCTGAAGTTTACCTCTGCATCTTTTTGAAGACAGACATTTAACAGTTTCTAATGTAAGAAATATATTTAGCTTGGAAAATACAATAATCCTCCCTCATCCATGGTTTCACTTTCTGCTGTTTCAGTTACTTGTGGTCAACTATATGCAAAGTCCAAAACTATTAAATAAAAAATCCCAGAGATAAGCAATTCGTAAGTTTTAAATCGTGCCCGTACTGAATAGCATGATAAAGTTTCATGCAACTCTCCACTCTGCCCCACTTGGGACATGAATCATCCCTTCGTCCAGCATATCCACACCTTATAAACCACCCACCCATTAGTTACTTAGGAGGCTTCTTGGTTATCAGACTGACAACGGTTTCAGTACAGGGGAGCTAAGGTTTTTGTATATTATACATGAGATTGAACCTTTTTTTCAATTTGTATTTCTTTTTTTGAAAATTTGCACTGCTTTCTAAAATCTATCCTGGGTATGCACATTTTAAGATTACCGATACATATTGCAAAGCTACCTTCCTGAGAAACTCAAACACACTTAGAATTTTACATGCTAATCAGCAACATGAAGACTGCCCGCTGATAAACACCAGTCTTCCACTGGATCTTAGAGCTTAGAGTAATAGCAGGAATGTTTTAAATAGGAAATTAATGAAAAGATAGCAATGAAATATGCCTCCAGGTTTTTTAAATGATTTATAAGTAATTCAACTATATATGTGCTAAATGTATAATAATATCATCATCTTACCCTAAGATCCATTTTTCTCCATGGCTCTTTGTTACAGTTCAGTTCATAAATGTTGTTTCTTCTGACAGCCTCAATATAAGCTTCATGACCCTGTCGAAAATATATTACCTACAAGAGGATAATTGAAATATAACAAATAAAAATAAAAACATAACAGTAACATTAATTTTATATTCCATATTCAAGGTTTTAAATGTTATTATTACTCTCACCTCATCACCCATTTGCGGAACAAAAGGAGACCTTCGAAGTGTGGTGTCCGTTATCCAAACTGGAGGATGAAATTCATACAAATGTTCCATATTTGCAAGTTCTGATGGAGTCATTCTCTGCAAATTCTGCCAAGAGGAAGAGAACAGAGTTTAGTAGAATATAAAGGAGCAGCGTATACTCTTTAATTGAAAGATAAAAGAAACATCACCATTCAGAATGACTCTTTACTGCAAGTCACCTGATGATCGGTTTTTGAACACCATCATGTTTGGTTCCTGAACACACACAGGGACACACACGAGTCTGCACTGTAGATCTACCTGGCACTTTCTTGCATCTCCTGAATTTAACAGATTCTTGTAACACCTGACATGCTATATGTAAAGGAACTAAATTTCCACCCTAAATCCTCTTCAATACACAGCCTGCTCTGCCTGAGATACCACTCTGAATTTCACCACAGACTAATCATCACAGGCAATCTCCTCTTGATTGCAGGTTTTAATACTGGCGATTTTCAAATGTGGCCCAAGTTCACTGATACTCGTCCTCTCCAAAGTCTCCTCTGCTTGAATATGGGCTCCACTTGCTTCCAACACAACGAGTAAAGCAGAAATGACAATGTGTGACGTTAAGATTAGGTAACAGAAAGCATACGAGTATACTCCTTGCTTACACCTTTGGATCACTAGCTCTGGGAAACACAGCTACCACGTTTTGAAGACACTCAAGCTGCCCCATGGAGAGGCTCATGCAGTGGAGAACTGAGGCCGCCAGCCAACTGCCACATGAATGAGCTGCAAAGGTGATCATCTAGCCCCAATCAAGCCTTCAGACAACTTCAACCCCAACCAAATGATTATGCAACCTCATGAGTCCAAATTCCCTAGCTAATCAGCTCCCAAATTCCTTTCCCATCAATACATGAAGTATACATTTGCTATGTTATACAGCTTGGTTTCAGGGTGGTATGTTGAAAATAAACAGATAACTAACACAAAGACATGGCATTATTAAATAATGAGAGCTATCTGCACAACAGGAGCACAGGCACTGTACGCATAAGGAATAGGGATGTAACAGTTACAAGGAGAGTACGAAGGGAGAACACTGCAAATGAAAATGGGAAACATGGCAGTAACAGACAAAACAACAAGAAAAAGCCTTAAAATGCCTTGAAGCATATTTCTGGTGTTGAAATGAATAGGAAAAATGTGTTAGGGTAGGATCCTGAGCAAAAGAGAACTTTCCCTTTCAGTTTCAGATTTAGAAAGGCTTAAGCCCCAAGTCCAAGTCAGAGCAGATTAGAAAGAGAAGTTCAATAACAGAGTAGCTTTTCCAAAAATAAGTTTGCATTTTACATTTAACTCCTGATTAGATAACACTGTCAACAGAAAAAAGAGTTCCAATTTCAAAGAGATTTCTAATTTTAAATATGGACAGAAACACCTCTATAAAACTGCACATGTACGTTATTTCTAGATACACTTTTCTTACCTCTTTTGGGGGCTTATTTTCTTTCTTTTTCTTTTGTCTCCTTTTAGGAGGAGATAAATTCTCAGTAGACACTTCATCCTCTGAACTACTGCAAAATCGGGTAATACGCCGACGAGATGAAGTTCTTAAAGGAGGCTGCAAATTGATGCCTGCATCGGCTGTCCAATCAGAATACTGAGATGAAGAGTCACTAAAAAAAAGGAAACATTTTAAGTTGTAGGGAACCAGAATCCAAGCCTTGAGAGATTATGAGGAGGAGAAAAAAGACGTCCAAGAAGCTTCAACTTGAACAATCTGCCCTCTCCATCCACAAATACTGAAACAATCAAAGATCATAAGAAAGAAGCCTTCACGGACACAGGGAATTAGGAAAGAATGTAAGCCTGAGGGACTTCTGTAAATTCTAACATAAATAAGGTCTCATGGAAGACAACATCTAGAGCCAACTAACAATTCCCCTTTAAAAAAATAAAGTGCAGTGATGAAAACAGTAGTGGTCACACAGAACTGGAAGTAGCACTCCACTGAGACAGAGGAGGCTCAGGAATAGACTAGGAATTTTAACTGGATTAACAAACCATTAGTGAATATACTGAGAAGCCCAAGGAAAACACAGCCCCACCAGAAAGTGCTGAGAGGTCAGTTTCTTGCCAAGAAAGGGACCTTCCCAGCTATGACAGAAGATCCAAGAAAGGGACCACTCCTAGCCTACCCTGAGCAAAAGCAGAGTCAAATGGGAAATGAGACACAGAGTATTAGCCACAGATCCGCTACCAGCTTCAGCAAACACAGGGGCCTCTATTGTGACCGTCACTGGCCAACCACTTAGCTCACAGGCCCGATAAAACACACTACACACACACATTTCCAAAAGCTATCTATTATACAAAGAGGTGTTTGAGAAAATTTAAGAGCATCTACTTTATATGATAACATCCAAGAAAAGCTGAACTGAAAAACAATGACTGTAGAAATAGAAAGGCAAGCGACGGCTGCCGGGGCAGGGGTGAGACTGAAAACTGTTGTTTAAGGGACACAGGGCTTCAGCTGTGCGAGATACAGAGAGTTCTGGAGCCTGGGCGCACGACACTGTGAACGCCCTTAACACGACTGAACTGGACGGTTAAAAACGGTTCAGATCATAAACTTCATGCTAGGTAAATTTGGTCACAATATTAAAAAAATTTTTAAGAGTAGACAAGTGTTCTAAAAATCCCTTCAGCTCTTACTCATAAGGGATGAAATCAGACAAGAAAGCAAGCAGGAAGAACAGTATGATGGTATGGGCCAGCCCAGGATCAGTGGAAACAGAATGAGATTACCTGAGTCATATTTAAAGGAAACTTTCTAGACCTGGTGATGGATACACTGTGAAGAGAAAATTATGTCCAGGTATATGGCTTAAGCGTCTGTCAGAACAAAGTTGACGTTACCAAGATAAAAAATGGATGTTAAGTGCTCGATTCTGTAGTATACTCAAATTGGAACAACAGAGACTGGCATGGCCCCTGAGCAAAGGTGAAGCGCAAATTCATGAAGCGCTCCGTGTTCCGTGCGGGGGCAGGGGACAGGAGAGCGATGGGGGAAGGCGGGACAACTGCAACTGAACAACAAATTTTAAAAAATTAAAAAAGATCACTCGATCATGAAAAGAATAGATGTTAACATCTTGGTCCAATGAAATCTGGTTATCAAAAGTAAACAAATCACAAAAAGTAACTAGTAATGAATGTAACAATGGTTTTACCACATACTCTGGATACTACTCTTTATATAAATGCAGCCAAAGACTAAATCGATGTTTTGAGTAAACATATTTTACACTCCTGGCTCAAGTGTTTACAGTCAAATAAAAACAGACAAAGTATTATCTATAAAAACAATTGTTAATCCAGTTTTCTTCTCCTTTTAAATGCATTAAAAACTCAATGTAAACTGTTGCACAGCTGCAAGCCCTTGCACCCTGAATGCCATTCAAGCACAGCTCCAGCCAAGGCCACGGCCACAACGCTTAGGAGATCAGAACAACCACAGACAGATACCTTGAGCTGTCACTGTCACTTTCGCTTCTTCTATCACTTCTCCACTCTTCCTCCTCCGAAGAACAAGAACCTTCGCTCTGATCACAGGAGGTCTCCTAATTGGTTGGGGGTGGGGGGAGAAGAAAATAAAAATCTTGATCTCTGAGTGAAGTTAATAAAAAACTGTGCATATGTTCTCAGTGTTTCGGACTTGAGGCGCCGTGACGGGTCCGTCCTGGCGTCTCACCACCGTTTCCCTCGCAACCCCTAGCGCGCAGGACGCCGAGCACCTCTCTGCACGCTCGCTTGTCGTCCTCTATCTTCTTCGACGGGGTGTCGTCAGATCTTTTGCCAATTTTTAAATGCAGTTTCTTACTGATAAGTTGTAAGAAGCTGTGGTATATTCTGAATGCAAGTCCTTTATCAGATATGAGTTATACAGATATTTTATCCCATTCTGCAGCTTGTGTTTTCTTTCTCCTAACAGTGTCTTTCCCAGAGCAATAGATTTTAATCTCAATGAAGGGCAACTTGTCAAGTTTTTCTTTCATAGATCAGTGCTTTTGGTATTCTATTTTCTAAAAAGTCAGCACTGTACCTAAACATACCTAGATTTTATCATGTTATCTTCTAGAAATTTTATAATTTTATGCTTTAAGTTTATGATCCATGTTTAGTTAATTTTTGTGCAAGTTCTGTGTCTAGATTCACTTTTTTTTTTCAAAGATTTTATTTATTTATTTTTAGAGAGGGAAGGGGGAGGGAGGGGGAGAGAGAGAGAGAGGGAGAGAGAGAGGGAGAGAGAGGGAGAGAGAGGGAGGGAGAGGGAGGGAGGGAGGGAGAGAGCGAGAGAGCGAGAGAGAGAGAGAGAGAGAGAGAAACAACAATGTGCGGTTGCTGGGAGACATGGCCTGCAACCTAGGCATGTGCCCTGACTGGGAATCGAACCTGCGATGCCTGGTTCGCAGCCCGCGCTCAATCCACTGAGCTACACCAGCCAGGGCAAGATTCACTTTTTTTAAATGTGGATGTGGATATCCAGTTGTCCCGGCACCATTTGCTGAAAAGAAAGTGCTTTGTCCATTGAGTTGTCTTCAATCCTTTGTCGAAGACTGGTTGACTGTATCTGCATTCGTCCACTGCTAGGTTCCCTATTCTGTTCCACTGGTCTATTTGTGTATTCCTCACCAATACCACACTTATCTTAAAAACAGTAGATTTATAGCAAAACTTAATGTCAAGTAGTATCAGTCCTCCAGCTTTCTTGTTCTTCAGTATTGTTAGCTACTCTAGCTCTTTTTCCTCTCCTTATAAATTTAAGAATCACTGTCAATATCCACCAAATTATCTTGCTAGAATTTTGATTGGGATGGTTGAATCTATAGATGAAGTTAGAAAGAACTGTCTTATTAACTGAAGTATAATTGACATACATTAATTTTAGGTATACAACATAATGATTTGATATTTGTATATGTTGCAAAATGTTTACCACAATAAGTCTGGTTAACATCCACAATACAGAATTTCTCTTCTTGTAATGAGACCTTCTAAGATTTGCTCTTAGCAACTTTCAAATGTGCAATGCAATGTCAACTATAGTCACCACCATGCACATTACACCCCCGTGACTCACTTGTTTTATGACTGGATGTTCCTACCTCTTGGCTCCTCCCACCCATTTCACCCACTCTCATCTGCCGCTGATGGGGATGCAAAATAGCACAGACACTTGGGAGTAGGCTTAGCACAGGCAGCAAACACAAGGCCCATAGGCTGAATCCAGACCTCCACCTTGTTTTATGTGGCCCGGCACCTTGTCTCTACCCAGCAGCAGCACCAAGCTCCTTGCCCCTTGTTAAGGAGCAGTTACATTTACACACTCCTAAAATTACATTCGGCCCTTTGAAGGCAACTGTGAGGCTGATGTGGCCCCCAGTGAAAATGAGTTTGATACCCCTGGTTATAGTATATGATCCAAAAAAATGCTCTTTGGTATTTTCCAAATATGCTGAAAAATTATGTCCACACAATAACCTGCACACAGATTTTTTAAGATTAATTTTAGAAAGAGGAAGAAAAAAAAGGAAGGAGGGGGAGGGGAGAGAGAAAGAGAGAAACATCAATTTGTTGTTCCACCCATACATGCATTCATTGGTTGATTCTTACACATGCCTGACTGGGGACTGAACCTACAACACTGGCATATTGGGATGATATTCCAACCAACTGAGCTACCCAGACAGGGCTACACATGGATGTTTACAGCAATTTTATTCATAACTGTCAAATCTTGGAAACAACTAGTATGTCCAACAGTAGATGAATGGATAAATAAACTGTGGTAAATTCAGACAAGAGTTTTAACATGAAAAAGAAATGAGCTATGGAGTCATGAAAAGACAAAAAGGAAACATAAACTCTTATCATTAAAAAGTAAATAACCTGAAAAAGCTATGTATTGTATAATACAACTACGTGACATTCTCGAAAAGTCAAAACTATGGAAACAGTTAAAAGATCATTCAAAAGAACCTATGCTCCCCAACGTTCATAGCAGCACTATTTACAATAGCCAAGTGCTGGAAGCAACCTAGGTGCCCATCAGCAAATGAGTGGATCAAAAAACTGGGGTACATTTACACATGGAATACTACGCAACAGAAAAAAAGAAGGAGCTCCTACCCTTTGCAACAGCACGGATGGAGCTGGAGGGCCTATGCTAAGTGGTATAAATAAGCCAGCAGTGAAAGACAAACACCATGTGATCTCACCTATAAGTGGAACCTGATCAAAAAACAAGCAAGCAAGCAAAATATAACCAGAAACACTGGAATAAAGAACACTGACAGTAACCAGAGGGGAGATGGGAAGAAGGGGAAGGGTCACCAAGGAACATGTATAAAGGACTCATGAACAAAGACAAAGGGGGTAGGACTGAGGGTGGGAGACCAGGGTGAGTGGAGCAGGGGAAAGTGGTGGTGGGAAAATGGAGACAACTATATTTGAACAATAAACATTTTTTAAAAAAGGACATAATGAAACGTGAAACATAATAAATTTAAGATGAAAAATAAGTAAATAAAAGATTAGTGGTTATGAGTGGCTCAGGAGGGAGGGTGGTATGACTGAGTATACAGCACAGGGGGGCTTTAGGGCAGTGAAACTTTTCTGTATAATACTGTCCTGATATATAACATTGTACACTCGTCAAAACCCACAGAACTGCACAACAGACTGCTCCCTAAAGTAAACCATGGAACTCAGTTCACGACCACATACAAACTGGTTTGGTCCGTCGGCCGCAGCACAGGTGCCACACCGATTCAGGTCCGTGTGCAGGCCAAGGGAGCGTGAGAACCTGACGTACTCACTGTGCAGTTTTTCTGTAAATCCGATTAACTGCTCTAAAACATTAAATATCTTTTGAAGTCAATAAAGTGATAAAATAGTCTCAGTACCTAAAACAAGACCATTTAATGGGAGGGGTGGGGGTAAGGGATTGAGCAAAAGAGAAAAAGAAAGAACTCAGGGACACGGACGACAGTGTGGTGAGCAGGCAGCGGGAAGGAGGGGGGTGGAGGTGGAAGGGGTATGAAGGAACAAAGGGTGACAGAAAAAGATCAAATAAATCATTTCAATGAGCAGTTTTAATGACAGCAACAGGTAACATTACTGGACATTAGGCACTGTTTTAAGCACTTTACAGAAATCAATTCTCACAACACCTCTGAGGACATACTATTACCAATTACTTTCACAGACATGGCAGTGGTACAGAAAGGTTAAACAAGTTATTAAAGTGGAAGAATTCAGGTTTAAAAACTAGAACCCGGTACGTTCACTATTATCCTAATGCTTTATAAAGTAGTAAAATAAAATATTCATCCATATGAAACATTTCATTCCTCAAAATATTACTTAATTACCAAATATTAACAGTCTATTATTAATTTTTAAATACACTTTACCAAAAATATTGGTTTCCCAAGAAAATCAAAATGAAGACCAGGGACTAACATACAATTACTGAAAGTCAAGGAAAGAGATTAGATACGACAGTAAAAGCACCTAAGGGAAAAATAAACTGGACTCCATCAAATGTCAAACTTTTGTGCTTCAAAAGAAACCATCAAAGAAGTGAAAAGACAACCTGTTGAATGAGAAAATGTTTGCAAGTCATGTACTCAATAAAGGACTTGTATCCAGAATATCAAAAGAACATTTACAGCAATTAAAAATACCCAAACTAAAAAAAGAGCAACAGATTTGCACAGAAATCTTCCCAAAGACACACAAGTGGCAAACAAGCTCGTGAAAGCACGTTCAGCATCATCGGTCGTCAGGGAAATGCGAACCAGAGCCCCAGTGAGACGCCGCTGCACACTCAGACAGCTGGAACTGGGGCTGACAGTGACACGTGGCAGCAAAGACGCAGAGAAACCGGACCCTCATACAATACTGACAGAATATCAAATGTGCAGCCATTTAGGAAGAGAGTCTGGAAATTCCTCAATAGGTTTAAACACTGGGTTACCATGTGACTCCTAGATTGATGCTAAAATGAACTGAAAACTTATGTTCAAACAAAAACCCACACGTGAATAGTAATAAGCAGCACTGTTCATTAGTAGCTGAAAGTGGCAACAATACAAATGTCCCTCAGCAAATGAGTGAACAAAGAAAATGTGGCACGTTCACATATTGGACAATGAAAAAGAACCAAGTATTCATACGTGCTACAGATGAATCAACCCTGAACATGTTACAGTAAGTGAAAAATCCAGTCAAAAAATCATGTAATATTCCACTTATATGCAATGTCCAGAACAGGCACATCCAGAGAGACAGAAAGTAGATCAGTGGCTGCCAGGGGCTGGGAGATAACGGGGATGAAGTGTATAGGGTTTCTTTTCAGAGGTGATGGAAGTATCTGAAATTAAACAGTGGTGATAATGGCACTGTTGTGTTAATAAACAAAAACTACTGGATGGTACACTAGTATAGTGAGTATCTCAACAAAGCTATGCATAATTTTTGTTTAAATTCAAAATGTGAAATTTCATCTTAATCTCTACAGAATAGTATATTTTCAGCCCTGGCTGCTGTGGCTCAGTGGATTGAGTGCTGGCCTGCAAACCAAAGGATCGCTGGTTTGATTCCCAGTCAGGGCACGTGCCTGGGTTACAGGCCAGGTCCCTAGTATGGGGTGTGGGAGAAGCATCCAAACATTGATGTTTCTCTCCCTCCCTTTCTCCCTCCCTTCCCCTCTCTCTAAAAATAAATAAATTCTTAAAAATGAAAAAAAAAAGAATAGTATATTTTCAGATAATTTCAGGGTAGAGTCAAAGTTAAGAGAAATTATTTTAAATTATCTTATATATTTTAAAGTTAAAACTCACATGTCTTATAGAGCTTGAAGACTCATTTCCAGAAGATAACTCAATCCGTCCAACATTTCTTCTACCATAATTTGGATATTTACGCCTGCATGTCCTCTGCCTAGACTGTGACATCAAAACCACCGACTCGGACTGCAACATGAAGAAACAGGCAGATGAAAATCAACACCGAAATAAGTACAATCTTCAACAAAACGGGCATTCAAATTTTGAAAAAGATTTAAGGCAAAAAATAATAATAATAATAATAAATGAAAAAATAAAATATTCTTTAACGGATATTTTTGCCATATGCTGCTAAATCAACCTTGGTAATTCTGAGATACTTGGAAGACACAGCCAAATTAGGCACATCAGATTAGTATTTTCCAAATAAAACTGTCAGTTAATTGGTTCACCATTAATGAAATAATAACTCAAGAAGTTCATCACTTTAGAAATATATATCTTGGAAGTGAAAATACATATTATGAGGCATAACCAACCTTGAGAAATATATCATTCTGTGTATATACAGGTATAGAGAAATATCTGAAATTATCCTCAAATATTAATTTCTAGGTTTTAATTTTTTGGATGATTTGTTGTCAGTACTTTTAAATTCTGCTTGAATTTTGAAAATATATTTTCTTCTTTTTATTGTTGTTCAAGTACAATTGTCTCTATTTTCCCTCCACCACTCCCACCCATGGAAAATATCGTATTTTTAACCAAAACAAAATAATCAAACTTCAAAATTCAGCCAAATAAAACAGAATATATTTTAAAGGGGGGAGGGGCAACCTATATTCCTCAAACCCCAAAGTCATATGTGAAATCACTCAATAAGAGTATATTAGTGTCTTTTGTTTGATAATCAGTACTGTGTACCAACATTTTGATATATCACTGGCTGATTCCAAAATGAAATACACAAACCCTAAAAAAAATTACTGCTCAGAAGAATAAGCAATCTGTCAAAATAGGTATTTTTTTAAATTAGTCTGAGGACATTATGTACCTGACAAGGCTGTGGACAGTTAGACAACAACCCCAAACACTGGAGCCCACCCTTGTCATGAATTCTGAGAAAGCCCTGCAAACACACAGCTGCTTTTCACCATTTGGGCAGCGCTAACCTCACATGCATTTTGTGTCTCTTCCACGAACTCAGTGTTAATGCTGTTCATGTAATGTTCAAGAAACTCTAAATAGAAAATTAAATGCTAAGGAATAAGATTTTCTTGAGTTTCAAGGATTACCAACCATTGTAACATCTAAAAATGTTTATAAATGCATGACTTGGATAAACTGCAGAAACAGACAAAGCTAACCAACAGTTTAGAAGTAAAACAACTGGCTGCCTAGGGGAGAAAGGAAATGTACAGTGATTGGGAAGGGACACAAAATGCTTTTAAAGGGCTGGTAATGTTCTAGTTCTTGACCTGAGTGGTCATTAGGAAATACTTTTCTAGAATCTGTTAGCACTATTAGGTATTAGACTACTTTTCTTAACTGTTCAAATTATTACTCTTTCCTAACAGCTGTACAACCTTATGCCTACCACTTTAAATCCCAAACAGAAGGTTTTAAACAAGATATATTATTCTACTTCAGGTGAAAATTACTAATATTCTCACTGAAAAGAAAACTACAAATTCCAGTTTTACTTCTAATGTATTCATTCCTAAGAAAAACAGAATTTAGGTTACCTTTTGTGAGAGCTGAAGAGTCTTCTTTTTTCTCCCAATTACATAAAGATTTCTTTCTTCTTCACCTTTCTCTATTCTGAAGTCTTCCAACTTCCTACAAAGTTAGTTATCCAGTTATATTAGTTACTAAACTGATGGGTAAGTAGATGATATCAACAGGGAAAAGCAATCACTAAGATTCTAGAAATCATGTTTATATACTTTTTAAATTAATATAGGAAATACCTAAAGTTATAGCATAACTTAAGTCAAGTTGTATTTTATGTTAGAAATTTAATATGAATAAAAATAAAATCTCAGTAGTAGATAGGAAGGCCTATTTTTCATATTTTACACAGAAATGGTTATTTGTATTTTGATTGGCTCTAGTAGGACCAACTCTAACAGGATCTTTCAAATTAGCTCCTCAAAATGTCCCTATCATTTTCCAAGATTGCAATGCCTTTCTCTAATGAACGGGTAGGAGCAGAATTCTCCTCCAAACAACTCAAAATGAATGTTTTATAATTTGCAGAAAACCAGAATAGCAATGTTAGTACCTCTTCTAATCACCTACATTTTACTCAGATGATATAAAAGAAACATTATAATGTCACTGTGACCAATTTCAAAGCAAGGGACCTTCCACCATGAGGAAGGTGCTGACAGATTATCATCTTCCTTCCCCGTGGTTAAGAGAATGAATGAATGTCTTCATTCTCCGATCTGAACATCATTAACATACAGCTTTGTTTTTGTCCACTTTCTTAAAACCTCACCAGAAAGAGACTCGAAACTGACATCTTGGTCATGCTCCAAGATATAACTGGACACTCAAATGAGTACAAGCACAAACGCTGTAAGGGCAAAAACTGACTTCTAAGGAAACCACCTTTGTCTCAAGCTTCACCTGCAACCCATGCTCACATTACAGTGAAACATTATTCTATCCACAGGGAAATTCTAAATTAGACTCAACCCTTCACAAGTTGTCAATTTCACCACTTTTATATGTATTTAAGAAATTATATGAGGTTTCTCACTTGCAGCCAAATGAAACTCCTACCACATATCTATTTTGATAAAACACTACATACCATCCATTCTCAATCAATAATAAAACAAAGGAACTATCTAGGTGTCAAAAGTATCACCTGTGAGTACAATTACAAGTCTAATGAATTGCTAGTATCACTCAGCTACAAAAAGTGATATTATGGAAGATTTTAGAATGAACAGAATTTCTACCATTATTGAATAAAGACAAATGATATGCCTGAATGATAGCCCCGAATGGAATTTCTCTACTAGGAAGCAATGCAGTGTGCTCATCTTTCTGCACAAAAGGGTTATCTATCACCTACATTTTTCAGTATGGATACAAACTCCTTTTATAGGCAGAAAACAAAGTTTTAGATTCTCTTGATCCTTATCAAATGACACTCTAATCTCCCATGAAATTCGCCATTGCTCTCCACTATCAGGGCTGTTGTCGGGCACTGACCACTGTTCTGTCACTCAGCGTCTCCTTCAGAAACTCTCAATGTGTGTGCAGAACACAGCAGGAGAAAGAGCAAAGCTCTTCTTTGAAAAAATTGTTTTATGGCAGACAGCTGACTCTCAAAATCCATTCTCCCTTTCTTCCTTAGAAACAATCTCAATTTTTATCTAGGCTCTATGTCGCCCTAAATGGAAACTGTTACCGAGCCTCTTCCGTAGCTTCATATGGTCATATGATGAGTTTCTGGTCAATGAGTTACAAACAGAAATGTCACATGAGGTCGCTAAGGCTGCTTAAATAAAGGAATTTGCCTTCTGTCTTTCCTCTCCCTTCTTCTGGTCTAACTCTCAGTGTCCATCACAAATGGACAGAGCGGACTTTGAGCTGACCTTGGGATTAGCCACACTCTAAAATGGAGATGAGAAACAACAGCACATGAGTCCCTAATAAACCAGAACCATGATTCCAGCCTTAAACAACCTCCAGTCTTCCTTTATGTTAAGAGAACAAATGCTTGTTCAATGTTTTAGGGACTAACTCTTCAGGTCTTTCACTCCTGATACCTGTTTACTTCCCATGATTTTGACAACAAAAAGTATCCCGAAATGACACTTCCTGTTCTAACAACCATACAACTCAGACACAATTATAAGGCTCAATTATAGCATTCTACATAAACGGTGATGATTTGCTATATTTCTCATCCCAATTTCAGATTTTGCTTTTCACTATTTTATTATGTACTTCAAATACCTCGAATTCACTGTACAATGTATAAGTATTATGCAATATTATTCTACCAATCACTGAAACTGTTGCAAATAAACACATGAAGGAAATACTTTTTCAAAATTATCTTCAAAGTATTAACTATTATGAGACACAAATATGACAAAATACTGAAAAGATTTTAGATATTAATGAAAAACAGTACTTGCTGCCCCTATTTCAACAACTCAGTACCAGAAAAACCCTACTGCCTGGGCTATAATTATGAAACATTATTTCCCACTAAAAGAAAATGGGGCTGCTTAAGAGAAAAAAGACTAATGCCAAGTCTAGGTCAAGAAATTCACAAGACAAACCTATGACATCTTGCCGTGCCTAACAGCAAGGACAGAATGGAAGGCTACTATGATTATTTCAAAAGGACTCAGAAGCCAATCTGAAGAGACCCAGGTCAGATAAAGGAAAATTTAAATATCAATAAGGAATATCAGAATAAGTTAAATCACAGCAGTATGATTTATACAGTGGAAAACACAAACACACAAACTGGGTCATTACTAAAAGATAAAAGAGAATAAATATTTATTTTGAAGGCAAACACAGCAAGCAATCAAGCATCTATCCTGTCTTCTATATACAAACTATACTACTGAATTATTAAATATTAGACTTGGGAAAATTTTTTTTAGAAATATCCAAAGTAATAAATGAAGACTTCAGAGTTGAAATATCACTATTTTTATAATATTTAACGAAATACTGAGTCTAAACAGTGAGCACCAATGCCTGCTAGAATCACAAAAAATACATATTTTAAGAGCCTTTTGACAAAATTATTACTAATGTACAAATAAAGTTTTACAAAAGAACTTCAACTTCAAATGTCAAAAACATTTATGACATGAGATGATTTGAAACTGAAACACTAAGATACAGTTTTACGGAAAACTGTTGTTTATAAAATATAATAATGGCATTATAGTTATGTTTTAAGATAATCACTTATCATTGAAAATATATACTCACATATTTTGGACAAAATGATGTAGATGAAATGAGATTGGTTATAAAAAAATTTACCATAGTAAAGAGAGAACAAGTTTGACATTTTCTTGCCACAATTAAAAGACTCCAACTTAATACTAAAATATATTTATATGATTATTTGTACCGCTAATGGTTAAGATATGTAAATAATCATTTAGATATATTTTCATAGATTAAAAACAACATAAATAGATATCCTAAAACAAACCTAAATATGCCCAGTGGTACCTCTGGCACAACCACTCTTCGCTTCCAGGCCTGCAGGTCACGCTCTGTAGCAATCTGACTACGGGGGGCGTTCTGGTGCATCTGGCGGACACCCTCAACTTGTCCGCTACGACGCAGACCAATATTCGGAGGGGACTGGATATCCAAGCTTAGTCTTCTAAAACCTAGGAAAAAATGTTCAAGAAATGACTCTAAAACAAAGTTCAATCTATATGCATTTAATATGTAATAAGCATACATATTCCTTCTGAAACACTGACCAAAAATGAAAATCTACAGAAAAAAGTCTGGAAATAAAAATCCTCATGTGACTGAGACCACAATGTACACTAGAGAACAAACATTAACTACTAACCTCAATTTCCATTTTTACCAGACTTTCTGAGATTTTTTCACATACAGGCATTTTCTATTACATTGTATTTGCATTCCTAAAGACCTTGCCTTCGTCCACAGTGCACATTAAAAACGTATCTTTTTGGAAAAATCAGCAGTGAAGACAGACCCCTCAAACCACAGAGGCTTCAGAACAAGAGCTCTAACAACATCAACTGCGGCCGCAGAGACGGTCCGAGCCCCTCGGGCAGGCAGCAGCCAGAGCGGGTATTAAAAATTCACAAAACTGCCAAGTGGGGAGATGCTGGCAGCACTCAAATTGAAGCTGGGCGCGTGGGTGAAGGGCAACGCAGACGACAGTGAGCTCTGAGCCTGTGCAGAGCTGATCAGGTGAGCACGGGAAGCAAGGCAACCTCCCAGGAGGTGCAAGTCATAGAATACAGAGACCTGTCTGAGGGGGGAGGGAGTCCTAGACAAGTGTTTGTTTTCTTAAGACACAGGGAAAAGGGCTCCTGCTACAAATGCCACAGAGAAATTAGGCGGCTAGATCCTTTCCTGCTGGAGGCTATAAAATTCTACTCAAGCTGTGCCAGCCCTCCTGGCCTAGGGTAAAATCCACATAAGTAAAATAATTTCTGCATTCTCCTATGCACAGCCTTCTGTTTACCAATCAAAAGAACCACTCTGCATCAAATTGAACTACTAAAGATGGCATTAAACATTTATATTAAGATGTACTGATATTTAAGAAAAAAATTTTGAATGGAGAACTAAAAACAAATTCTAGAACTTCCCATCAAGATGGAGGCACAGGTAAACATGGCTCATCTCCTCACATAACCACATCAAAATTATAACTAAACTATAGAACACCCATCATTCAGAACCATCAGAAACAAGGCCTCTGTCCTATGCCAGGTGCACATCTACAAATGAGAAATAGATCCCCCCAAAGCCAATCCCCCAAAAACCCAATGATCCAAACCCCACAAAGGTGGTAAGGTAAAGTACAAACGGGTCCTGGTGGAACCTGTGTATTTCAATACCATCTTCCACCAAGACTATCCTGTGTGCAGTTACTACCTGTCCTTGGGGTAGCCTGATTTTTATATCATTTTGTTCTTATCAGTAAAGGCAATCTGTCAAATATTTAATTCAATGTTTTACAAGACTTCTGAAACAGGTAAGACCATAGATTAAACAAGTATTTCACCAAAAAAGGGGGCCCAGTGGTTGGTGATAAACCTGGGTAACTTACAGAATCATTTAAACCATCATTTAAATCACTCTGGAATAAAAAGCCCTCAACATTCCCACTGATAATTTCCTACTAGGGATGAACTTCAAAATCCAAAATAATACATAATAATACATAATAAATACAGATACATGACAATATAGCATAACACTATCCAAAGAACTTCAGATAATAAGAAATGTATGCTATAAAATAACTTATAAGGAAAACAGAAAATATGGCCAAAAAAATATTCAACTTCATTAGTGAATTTTTTTAAATTTCAAACTATGATTGCATTACCATTTGACACCCATTTGAATGGCAAAAATCAAGAAACCCACCAAATATCAGAGAAATTAATCAATAGCACCCTTCATATATATCGTACAACCACTGTGGACAAGTTTGGCATAATATATCTATACACAACAATTTCACTCTAAGGTTAATATTTAAAAGAAAGTCTTTCAAATGTAAACAAGACCCATACAGGACTATTAATATTATTTCTCTTCATGATTAGCAAAATGTCAAAACTACTCAAAAGCCCGAGAGAATGAATAAATAAAATTACATATAGTCATACAAGGAGCAATACACAACTGTCAAACTGAACCTGATGCGACAGTGGAGCAATCTTAAGATATAATATCATGTGAAAAAGTAAGTCTCGAATGAGCATATACAACCTAGTAATCTTTTTATAAAGTTTGAAAACAAATGCTTTCTAGTAATACATATACGAATGTATTTTTAATGTATTCTAAAAAGGCAAAGAAAGGGCCAAAACGAGATTTGAAATAATTGCTATCTCACATAAACAGATGTAGGTTATCAACATGATTTAAAACAAATAAAAGAGAACCTTATGCAAACAACCGGTAAGAGTAGGTCATAAACAAAGGATTGACAGACCCAATTCTGAGCAGCTAGGATCCAAAACAATTAAAGACATTAAAAAAGTAAAATTTAAAGCAAAAATCGCTGAATTTAAAGTGAGGTGTTAAAGAGAACCAATAGAACTTCTAGACTTAATAGCCACTGCAAATAAAAGTCAAAAGACCACTTCCGTGGCAAAGCAGCTGTAAGAGACGGAGCGACAGGGCAGAGACAGGTGTGAAGAACTGCCGGGAGGACAGCGCGGAATAACAGAGACACAGGAAATGGAGTAAACTTGGCAAATATATTTTACAGTTTCCTTCTACAAACAAAAGCATACCTTTACTACCTATAAATTAATTTGTCCAAAGTAGCTTTCTTTGAAATGAATTATTTTGCCATTACGAAATAAAAATTTAAAGTCTACATAAAAGAAAAAGCAAATTCACCAACAGACAAGTAGAAAGACTGGTTAAAAAAGAAGGTCCTGAAATTCACGGCCAAGTGGCCATGCAGGTATGATATGACCAGTATTATTTTTGTGGCACTGCTGGGATTTTATGGCATTTGAGACATTTCTCAAAGCTTCTCTAATCTTCCAAAATTATCTCTCCAAGAGTAACTTTTCATTTACATAATTACCAGCCCCCTCCAGATTATCTCCACTACTAATGTAATTACTGCTATATTCCAATATCAAGTACTTGGCCCTGAAAATTCACTTCAAGCCCCTAACTCACAGAACACGACCAGTGCCCACCCAATTCAGTTTTCCTTCATTCCTCACCCAAGGGTATTTTCTTAGTGCTTTCAGAGAGAGAGGGAGAGAAACATCGATGAGAGAAGCACTGATTGGTTGCTGCCCAGACCTGAGTGGGGATTGGTGCCACAACGGGGACTGGCCCCTGGACTGGGAATCACTTGCATCCAGGGGTTGCATGTGCCTGTGCCCAGACCAGGGACTGAACCCACAACCTAGGTATGTGCCCAGACCAGGCTACAAACCCAAAACCTTTATGAGATGACACTCCAACCAACTGAGCCACACTGGCCAGGGGCCAATTAAATTCATTTTTTTTTTAAATTGTAAGTGTTTAAAGCAAGGAAAACCTAGAATTGTAGTTTTCCTTTATAAAACCTTTCATAGTACTTGAAAATCAAATGTCCATTTGTCGGCATATCAACTCTACATCTAATAAAGCCATCCAAACTAATACTTAAATTATGAAAAAACACTGCTTAGTTTTTCTTTTCACGTAACATGTAACTCACAATGGCTTCATTTACTCTTCAATCTCAACCCAGCTATATTAAGGCAAAACATCTCTCACATATCCATTACCTCTTCGCGGCGTTTCCTCCCCATGTGGAGGCCCATCTGGACTAGCGTCCTGACCAGCTCCCATTCTCTGATCTTGCTGCTGCTGCAGCTGTCGTATCATTCCATCAAGAACACTGGACTCTGGGCTTCCTTCACCACTATCATTAGTTTGCAGGCTTATAATTTGTTCAATTACCTCTCCATCACCTGAAGATTCAATGAATGAAGAGAAAATAATAATCCATATATAAACAAGAAAAAAATTTCCAGCAGGCTACAATTAAAATTACGTTAGCAATTGTCAGAGTTCCTATTAAAAAAAAAAAAGACATCCTATACATTCATAACTCAGACAAAAGACTTTCCCTTTAGAAAATAATAAATGCCACAGAAACCTCAGTAGAGCCTTTGAAACCCCAGCAACTGAGCACATGAAACACATTTCAGTGAAAATTTTATTTTGCTAGTTCACACTAACCCACACCCCTCATTTATACAAAATATGCCTCATTAAAATTAATATCTTATTGCCAAAGGTCCTCTCACTAGAACACAGCAACAACGCGTGATTTATAAGGGAGAAAAAGCAGTGGCATTTCTTCTCTACTGTTTAAAAAAAAAATTTTAAGGGGGAGTATACCTCTTTAACCTTCAGCAAACTATGTAACCCTGGCTTTCCCCTGTCTCCAAGCATCCTGAGAGAGCAGGTCCCTCCGAGGGAGGCAGCTATACTTGCCTCTCCCACTAAGCTTAAGTTTCTCCCCCACCCTCTGAGATATGCTTTTAGCATAGCCAGTACCCACAATTCTTACTTCAAGTACAAAATCAGATTTTTTTCAAGTGTCCTTTCTTCTTTATTTTTCAAATAATACATTTTCAGAGATATTTGATAGGTTCAGAATAAGTGCTAATGAGTAAAAAAGTGTTCCGCAGTGGTGAGGCAGGAGACAGCACAGGAAGAACTCTGAGACTGCAATACTGCTACTGGCCAGCATCTAGCATTCTGGTTGCCAGGAAATGCCTTTTACCATTTTCCTAATCTACCACTTCGGTAGATTAAATAGTAAGCCGGGTCAGTGAGGAAGGAGACGTGTCTCACACGCTAACTCCGCAGTCCTGAGCCTGGGCCAATAATATTGCCAGGTGTTCCAACATCACAGGAAACACTGTGTTAGAAAATAGAAGGGAAGTCCTCGAAATTCTATGTAGCATTTCCACTACCTGGGAAAGAAAGCCTTGAAACTGTGCTTTCATCCCAAGGCCTGAATGTGGGAGAGGGTCCCCAGTGCCCAAAGAAGTTCATAAAACAACTTTGGGTAATTGTCTACCTATGGTAACTACCTGTTTTATGAGGAAGTCCCTGATGCTTATAGAAAGAGCCCATAAATAACTTTGGAAAGTGCCCCAATTTTAATTAACTGCCGCCTGTCACATATTTGTTTTACAGCAAGATGAACAAATGGAGTCTGGAGCAAGATAAGGATTCGGGCTAACAGACCCCCACACACACTTGCGTTTGGGTAGTCACGTCTCCCCTGGGAAAGCTGGCACCACAGTTAACCGTTAATCAATACGTAACTTTTTTTCTCCTATCCCACCAACTATATAAGTCCTCAGAACAAAGAACTCTCTCTAGGGGGCTTGGGGCACTCTTGACACTCTTGGCTCCCTCGCCACTGGGCCTCTGGCCACCCAGCCTCAGGCTGCCTGGGGGCTTGCCACCCTGGTCTTTAGCCGCTCTTACTTTTACCACCTGAAACTTTGCCTTTCACCCCATACTCTACCCAGTCTTGTTCTCTTCCATGGGAATGGGTCACTAATAAACTGATTACATGCTAATAGATTTTCTGATCTGTAATTCTTTACATGCATCAGCAAGAAGAACCAGGTCTCTCCCGTCAACAATTGTGGATCTGGAAATTCATCAAAAAACATTAACATTTTCGTGCAAAAAATTCCTTATATAGCCCTCCCACCATAAAATGCATCTTCTTTGAACATAATATATAAATAACACAGACCAGCCCCTCATCAACTTTTAAACCCTAACTGAAATTAGTAGCAAATTAAGCAAAAGAAATGCAAAGATTTAATTCACTTTCATATAACAGACCCAGGAACTGAAAAAATGTCATTTGCTATATCAACAACAAAAAAAATACTTCCATCCTACTGAGTTAATTCCCTTATAGTTCACTGATAATACTTCCATTTTACTATGGAAATCAATGAGGAACTTACACGAGCCGAATGTCATTAACTCTCAGTAGACTAACTGAATATCACCCAATAATCTATGATTAGATTAATCTTAGTATCACTAAAAAGTTTTTTTTAAGATTTTGTTTATTTTTAGAGAGATGGGAAGGGAAGGAAAAAGAGAGGGAGAGAAACATCAATGTGTGGTTGCCTCTCACACACCCCCAACTGCAGACCTGGCCTGCAACCCAGGCACCTTCCCTGACTGGGAATAAAACCAGCAACTCCTTGGTTCACAGGCCCATGCTCAATCACTGCGATACACCAGCCAGAGCTAAAAATTTTTGATTACTCTCAAAAAATGAGCTAAGAAGACAAGATGTGAAGCCCCAATCTAAAACAATAAAGAGACTTTAATTAGAAGTGGGTGGATGGGGGAGGGGAGAAGTGGGCATATCATAAAAATCCTATGAACACAACACGGAACTAAAGGGAAAATAGTAGAAAAAAACTCTAATCCTCTACCCTTCTCCCCCAAAACCCTAAGTTTATACACCTTTTCATTCACAGCACAAAACATTTAAATGTAAATTGGCAAATATCATCTGAATGGTAACTGTTTCTATTTGGCATAATGCAGTTACTATTCAAATATTAAAGGAGGGTTTGACCCATGAAGGCCTAAGTGCTACAGGAACTGCCCTTCCACTATAAACTACCATTAACAATGCCTTAAAAGTAAAGGAAACAAGGGCTTTCAGACACTGGAAATCAGGCAGCACAGGACTGTGACCCCAAGACAAGACAACAAATGGAGTCCAGCCTTTTGATCGTTTCAGGTAAAAGCCTGGAAGCAGTTTCCAGGCTGCAAAACAAAGGAGGGTACCCAAACGGCATCCAGACAACTGAACTGAGAGGACAGTAATCATAGTTTGGGAGCAGGGGGAAAACTAGACTGTGCAGTGCTGAATATCACAGACTGAATATACAGAAAGCTCAGAAATTTACGGCAAGGGCCAATCAATTCTTTGATTAACTAATGATATGTGCCCTCATTTGGTAAAAACTCCACCGTGCTAGGGGGAAAACAGGAAAAAGTGGTATGTCAAAACAAACAAACAAAAAAACAGCTCTCACAGGGCTGGGAATAGTTCATGTTCCCCCACCAGCCAGGCTAGACTTCAGAGAACACAGCAGGACAGCTTTCCGCACACTTCTAATTTTAAAACTCAGAATATTTTAAAATGTGTGCTCAAGGCAGTGAAGAAACACAGGGACTGCTAGTAGTCTGGTGCCATGCCCTTGATCTGTGTGTGCTAAGGTGCCAAAAGTTTACCCACCATTGCTTCTGTACCATCAGTGCAAATGTCTACACTGTAAAAAAGGCAAATAATATTTCTCTATCATGATAAAGATGGCTCCAAGACCTCCAAGACCCCATGAGAGACCATGGATAAAACTATGGGTCTGCAAACCACACACTGACAATTCCAGGCCTACAGGAAACATTAAAAATAAAGAAGACAGAGCACTCTGTACCTTTCCACCAAAGACTCTGCTTCCCTGGCTGAAGCTGGACACCAAAGAGGTTTACCGGAGCAGAACCAGCAGACCTGCACAGGGCAGGCAGAACACAGCAGACGGGCACAGAGCGGACCAGTGAGGAGTACACCAGACCTGTCTAGTTGGAAAGAGCCTGCCCCAGAGCCGCCTGGCCCATGGCCTCCTCACAGCCACAGACGTGCTGTATCATTATTGAGCTGTTCCACCGTCATGCTGTTTTCACAGCTGAGCTGTAGCACAACTGAACTATTTTGCATTGAAGGCAGTGTCCTTAAGTAATAAATAAGTAAACAAACAAACACATGGTAAACAACAGGTATTGCTAATAAAACAGTAGTGGAGATGGTATGAAACACACAAAAAAGGCAAATAAAGCAGAAAAGAGGAGAAAAGGAGTACCGAAAAGATAAAGAGGAAACAAACAGCAGTATGGCAGAGCAGGAAGACAGACACAAAAACTACGTTGTACAATTCCATTTATACAAAATTCCTTAAAAAACAAAAATTAAAATGACAAAATGGAAAAAACACTAGAAGAAGGCCAGGGGAGGAGAGAAGACTGACTTCAAACAGGACCAAGAGAACTTTTGGGGGAAATGAAAATGTTCCATACCTTCCTTCATTTGCAGTGGTTGTTACACAACTATTTATGATTTGTCAAAATCCATATAAACAGTACACTTAAAAATGATGAGTTTTATTGGATGGAAAGTATACTCCATAAAACTAATAAAAATAAACATTTGAAACAATAAACATTCAGTGATTTACAGTAAGCTTAAACCTAATATTAGCCCTGGCTGGTGTAACTCAGTGGAACGAGCACCAGCCTATGAACTCGGAGGTCACCGGTTCAGTTCCCAGTGAGGGCACATGCCTGGGGGTGCAGGCCAGGCCCCTTGCCTTGTGAGAGGCAATCAACATCTCTCACACACTGATGTTTCTCCACCCCTCTTCCTCCCTCCCTTCCCTTCTTCCTAAAAGTAAATAAATAAAATCTTTGAAAAAAAGCCCTAACATATAAACTGGTGATTTAGTTCCAGTAAATCGACCCTCATCTGAACAAGGTACGAGCATTCTTCACTGCACTGCGCCCCGCTTCACGGCATCTCACACGTGCTGTGCTCTTCTTTCCAGTGAGCTGAAGGTCTGTGTCAGCCCCGCGTTGAGCAAATCTATCGGCACCATTTTTCCAACAGCATTTGCTCACTTTGTGTCCCTGTGTCGCATGTCGGAATCCGGGCAGTATTTCAGACTCATGGTTACTGTTACATTTGTCAGGGTGTCTGTGATCAGGGATCTTTGATGTCACTATTGTAATCGTTTGGGGCACAAGGAACCACGCCCATGTAAGACGGTGACTGGAACGGATAAATGTTGTGTGTATTCTGACCATTCCATCGACCCGCTGTTCCTCACAACCCTCCCTATTCCCTGAGACACAACAATATTGAAATTAGGCCAATTAATAACCCTACAGTGGCCTCCAAGTGTTCGAATGATCGGAAGAGACACCCGTCTCTCCCTTTAATCCCAAAGCCAGAAATGTTGAGCTCAGTGGGGGAAGCACGTTGAAAGCCAGGAGACGCCGAAGGCTGGGGAGGCCTCTTGCACCAAACGGCTGGCCGAGCTGTGAGCGCAAAGGAACATCCACGCTGGACACAGAAAGGGCTGCTCCTGTGAACGCACGGATGAGCAGGAGAAACAGCCCACTGCCGATCTGGGGAAAGCCGCAGTGGACTAGACAGAAGATGGACCCGCACACCATTCCCTCCCCCCAAAGCCTAACCCAGGGGCAGGCCCTCCCTCTCCTCACGTCTGCGACGGCTGAGAGAGAGCGAGCGGCAGAAGAAAAGCTTGAAGCTGGGTGAGGCTGGCTCATGAGGTTGAGGAAAGCAGTCTCCATAAAACCAAGTTCGAGGTGGCACCCTGAGTGCTTGTGCAGGAGCTGCAGCGAGTTATCCTGAAGGTAATGAAGATTTTCAATGTAAATGAAACCACCTCACACTGTAAGAAGATGCCATCTATGCATGACCTTCACAGCTCAGGAGAAGTCAACGCCCGGCTTCAAAGGACAGGCTGACCCTCTTGGTAGGCCTTAAGCAGCTGTGACTTTAAACTGAAGCCAATGCTTGCTTACCATTCTGAAAATCCCAGGGCCCTTAAGAACTATGCCAAATCTATTCTGCCTGTACTTTGTAAATGGAACGATGCCTAGATGCCAGCACATCTGTTTACAACATGGTTTACTGAATATTTTAAGTCCACTGTTTAGACCTACTGCTCAGAAAAAAAAGATTCCTTTCAAAATATTACTGCCCGTTGACAGTGCACCTGGTCACCCAAGAGACCTGACGGGGACGCACAATGAGACTAATGCTGTTTACATGCCTGCTGACACCACACCCACTCGGTAGGCCACGGGTCAAGGAGCACTTTCAATTTTCAAGTTTACTATTTAACATTGTTCATATAGCTGCTATATAGTGATTCTTCTGATGGATCTGGGCAAAGTAAACTGACAACCTTCTAGAAAGGATTCGCCATTCCAGATGCCAGTAAGAACGTTCGGGATTTGCGCTCACTTCAGCAGCACATGCACTAAAATGGGAACAACACAGAGAAGATGAGTGTGGCCCTTGCTAGAGGACAACAGGCACACTCGTGAAGCGTTCCGTGTTAAAAAAAAAGAGAAGAACATTTGTTATTCATGGGAAGAGGTCAAAATAACAACGTTACCAGGAGTCTGGGAGACTCCCGCAGAGGAATTAGCTGCAGATATGGTAAAAACCCTAAGAGAACTAGAACGACATGTGGAGCCTGAAGGTGTGACTGAACTGATGCGATCTCATGGTCAAACATTACAAGATAAGTTGTTGCTTCTTATGGAAAAGCCAAAGAAGTGGTTTCTCAGACAGAATTTCCTGGTGAAGATGCTGTGAAGATTGTTGAAATGACAACAAAGGACTCCCAATATTACACTCACTTAGTTGACAAGGCAGCAGCAGGGTTTGAGAGGACTGACTCCTGTAACGAAGGAAGGCCCACTGTGGGTACAATGCTGCAGAACAGCGTCACGTGCCGCAGAAAAACTGCATGTGAAAGGGAGAGCCAAGCAGCCCTGGCTGGTCTGCTCAGCGGACTGAGTGCCAGCCTGCAAGCCAAAAGGTCGTGGGGTTCGATTCCCAGTCAGAGCACATGTCTGGACAGCGGGCCAAGGTTTCTTTCCCTCTCTTTCTCCCTCCCTTCCCCTCTCTCTATAAATAAATAGTCAATCAATGTGGCAAACTTCACTGTTGTCTTACTTTAAGGAATTCCACAGCCACTCCAAACTTCAGTGACCGCCGCCCTGATCGGTCATCAGCCATCGACACCACGGCGAGACGCCGCACCACCCAAGAGCACGGTTAGCTGAAGGCTCGGCTGATGGTGAGCGCTTTCTAGCAAAGGTTTTCTTTAATTAAGGAATGTACATTTTTTTAGACATAATGCTATTGCACACTTAACTGATCACAGTACAGTGTAAGCATAAGGTTTTTTCTTTTAATCCTCACCCAAGGATATGTTTATTGATTTGGGGGTGGGGGGAAGACAGACAGAGATCGATGTGAGAAACATCAGGTGCCTCCCATACACACCACAACTGGGTATTGAACCCACAACCTAGGAACGTGCCCTGACCGGGAATCAAACCCACAACCCTTTGGTGCACAGAATGATGCTCCAGCAAATTAAGACACCCGGCCAGGGCTGTAAACATAACATTTATATGCAATGGGAAAATAAAAAATTTCATGTGACTTGCTTTGTTGCATTATTCACTTTATTGCAGTGGCCTGGGATCAAACCTGCAGTATCTCCAAGGTATGCCTGTAGAAGCATTTTTCCTTTTGCTTAAAAATATATCAGGAGAAACACTGTACCACTCTGAAAAATACAAAAATTCTGTAACTGGCTAGGCCAGGCGAAGTACAAGATGGGACTGGAATACCTTATGCCAAAAAGTAAACAGGTACTCCAGGGGACTCGAGAAGACACAGAACTCAGCCAGAACAGGCTCCAGTGCTCAGATCTGAGGATAATATGGACAACAAAGTAACAACAGTGCTGGCCTATAACTCACTATATTACCACCTGTAAGTCCAAACTAAAACTTAATGAACTACATAAATAAAAGGAAGGGTAGTGTAAGGCCAACTAAAAAAATGTAACATTTTGCAACCTTCAAGTAACAACTGACTGAGGCAAAATCATTAGTAGATCCTAAAACATAAGTCTGATAATGAACAGACTATCTACATAATATGTCCCCACAAATTACTTATTCACAAAGAGAAAAATAACTTTTTTAAAGTGGCAAAACCTGGCGACACCACTCTGAGTGTCCAAAGATGTTACCACTGGACAAATCACAGTCGTGAGCGTCCTGCCCAGGAAGGCTACAACACTGTATGTTGCATTCTGTCAAATGCTGACTATTGCTTATGATTATGCAAGAGAATATCTTTGTTCTTAGAAAATACAGACTGAAGTACCTAGGAGTAAATAAACATGAGGTCCCGAACTTGAGCCTCAAGTGAATCAAAACAATACATATCTAGAGATACATGATTAAACAATTATTACAAACTATTAACCGGTGAATATGAAAGTATAGGAGTTCTTTGTATTTTTCTTTACATTTTTCAAATAAAGTTGCTTTGTTTTGTTTTTAAAAAAAAGACTTTGTACTTACTTGTTGCCACATAGCCTAGCTGTGGAACCAAATGTTCATCTGCAGAATTTTCTCGGCCTGGTACTAATCTCTGGTACTTAGTTGGATGAGGATTTCCATCTACATCTACTAAGAATGGTGGAGGCATAAGGTGAGGAGCCTGCTGAGTTTGCTCATCTAAGACATAATTATTAGAATCTCTAATCAGAGGTCGATAGTCAGTATGGAAGAACATCTGATCAGGAATCTAGAAAAGGCAAGTTAAAAAAAAAAGGGAAGGAAGTTTACATGTTGATACTTGACACTATGAGGTTTGTACATGTTAGAAGAAAAATATTAAGCAGTTAATTATAATTAGAAAAAGCAAGGAAATAAAATTAATACAACTAACCTATTTTCAAAATATCCTTCATAACTACTTATTTTACATGCTGTAAAAAATATTAACTTTTCTGCCGGTGGACATGCTGAGTCAGCACCGGTGAAGTCCCTGCCCTGCGGCCACCACGTCTCAGGCAGTCTCCCGAAGAGCCGAACCGCTCCGACAGCTCTCTATGGGAGGCCCGAGCTCTGAGCCGCGGGTGAGCGCCTGAGGAGCCACTCTGAGCACCGGAGAAGGCTCACACTGTGTGCTGGTGACGAGAGACCCAAACACCACGCCCATCAGAGGCTCTGAGGTTGTCGCAGATGCCACTGTGGCGGCGGCGGATGCGGCCACGAATGCCAGGCCACACAAGGTGGATGGAAGAGTTGTGGAACCAAAGGGGGCTGTCTCAGGAGAAGATTCTCAAAGACCAGGTGCCCACTTCACCGTGAGAAAGACTCTGTCAGCGGTGCTAAAGACGACGCTGAAGAGCAGCACCTAGGGGGTTACTCTGAACAGCGTGGGGAACTGAAGTGGCTGAAACCACGACTGCCCGAAGCAGCGGTAGAGAGAGGCCTCGCTTCTGCAGCCTTTGAGACCGCGACTCTGTAGACAAGAGTGTCGTTCAGAAACACCATCCTGTGGACGGCCACAACTGAGAAGTGAGGAAAGCCCTATCTAAGCAAGAGACGGCTAGTGCTTCATCCCGTCAGAGAGGTCGAAGTGGTTCTGGAAACTTCGGAGGTGGTCATGGAGGTGGTTTTAGTGGGAATGACAACTTTGGTCGTGGAGGAAACCAGTGGTTGAGGCGGTTTTGGTGGCAGCCATGGTGGTGGTGGGTATGGGGGCAGTGGGGATGGCTGCAATGGATTTGGTAATGATGGAAAATACTTTGGAGGTGGAGGAAGCTACAATGATTTTGGCGATTGTAACAATCAACCTTCAAATTTTGGACCCATGAAAGGAGGAAACTTTGGAGACAGAAGCTGTGGCCCCTATGGCGGTGGAGGCCAATACTTTGCCAAACCACGAAACCAAGGTGGCTGTAGCAGTTCCGGCAGCAGCGGTATGGCAGCGGCAGCAGGCTTTAATCACCGCCAGGAAGCAAAGCTCTGCAGCAGAGGCGAGCCGGAGAAATGCCGGGAAACTACAGGTCACAACAGACTTGTGCACCCAGCCGGGCACAGTGCCGGCTGGGCCCGGCTGCTACAAAGAAGACGGGTTTTAGACACACTCATGTGAGTGGGCAGAGCACTCGGGGACTGTGTTTGTGACCAACTGTGTAACAGGTCATTTTAGTTTCTGTTCTGTGGAAAGTGTAAAGCATTCCAACAAAGGGTTTTTAATGTAGTTTTTTTTTCTTTTTGCACCCATGCTGTTGATTGCTAAATGTAATAGTCTGATCATGTCGCTGAATAAATGTCTTTTTAAAAAAAAAAAAATTTAAATGACCTTTTCATATGGCTTGCTGCATCCAAACCCAAATATCAGAAGGTGCCCATGAGAGTCTGTACAGGCGAAATGCTGTCCATCCTGTGAAAACTTACAGTCAAAAACAGCTCCATGCCCTTGTCCTTCAATCTAGGAAACACAGAGGGAAAAAGCCTCATTCATGAGTCGAATAAAAGTCTGGCACATGCCAACAATAAAAAAAGGAATAAAGTTATGACCAAGTTTATGCGAGTATTTTTTGCCGTTATCAACTGTTTTCACTGTTACTGCCCTGCTACAATATAACGATTCAGGTAAATAAGTTTAAAAACAGATTTTTCACTAAGCATGTCAATTTATATTTTCAGTAAAGAAAATTCACTTTTAGATACCACTACCCTTGAAGAAATTTTGAAAGATCTAAGAATCAGTTCTCATATCATAAACCAATTCAAAATGAGGGCTTTTTTCAGACAAATATATAACAAGCACCTTCAGAAATTTTTGTTTTAATACATAACAAAAGGCTATTGACTGATATCCTACAAGGTAAATAATTAAAAGTTAATAAAGTATAGTATTTACAACTAAAAATCAATACTTTTCTAGAGTTTAAACTTTCTACTAAGATCATGTAAACTTTTTACATGATCGCCATGTAAAATTTATATTGCTGCACAGTCTCAAGCTGTGTATAATCACTATAATTTTGCCAATTTAAACAAGAGATACTCACCAATACACACAAAGGTAAATGAATGACTTCTGAAAATCTTTCCCTCAGTTACACAGAGAATTTCATGCATATATATCTATATATGGTTGTCAGATATCTATTAGGCTTTAAATACCCTGATTTTTAGAAATATAAACTGCCAAAACATGCAGAGCTGTTTTTGACTAAACTTTTTAATCCAGATAATTGAAACAAATGCGAGCATGCATGAAGATATTGCAGACTTCACTTACCATATTAAAATAATGTTTCACCTTGGTACCTTTTGTAACATCCCATATAAATATGCTGCCATCATGTCCTGCAGATAACATAATTCTGGAATCAAAGGGATGTGTCTCCAAAACAAACACTTCATCAGCATGTCCCTTCATTCAACAAAGTCATACAGTTAAGGAGAGTTTGCAATTTATAAGCTTCCAATTAAAAACCCACATTTGCATAGTGTGTAAGGGCTTTTAAAAATTTATTTGAAAAAAATGTATTTGACAGTAATTTTTATCAGTACATATACAAACTTCCATTTACTTGATAATATAAATGAAAGAAACATGTTTAATACTGGCTGGTGTGGCTCAGTGGATTGAGTGCTGGCCTGCGAACCAAAGGGTCACTATTTCAATTGCCAGTCAAGGCACATGCCTGGATTGTGGGCCAGGTCCCCTGTAGGGGGTGTACAAGAGGCAACCACACACTGATGTTTCTCTCTCTCTCTCCCTCCTTTCCTCTCTCTCTAAAAATAAATAAAATCTTAAAAAAAAAAGAAACATGTTTAATATATTAATTTCATAGCTTTAAAAATAAAATTATAGCTCAAAAAAAATCTTAGTTTGTTACAGTGGATAAGAACTACCTACCAGTAAGTTGTGAAGCAGCTGTCCAGTGTAAGAGTTCCATACTTTGAGGACATGGTCATTCACAGCTGTGACAACAATGCTGTCATTCTGATTCCAAGCTATCATTGTTACTTTGGGTTTCATGAACCTTTCTTCTTCAGAAGTTAAGTCCCTAAAAAAAAACACACACACACACAATCTGTAAATACACTTGGATGGTAGGCTATACAATGTAAACATTCCCTCACCTACACAAAAATAACTGAAGTGACCACTTCATGTGCTTACCCTACCCACTCTAGAGAAGGCTGGTCATATCTAACCCACAACAGGTAACCTATATAAACAGCCTGGGGCAAAACCCAGAAGGTAGGGGGTGACTCAGAAGCAGCTCACAGACTAAACTAAGGCGGACTTCAGGACACCACTGCTACTCACAAAAGCAAAGCTTTTTCCCTCTACCTCTTTTCTCCTCAATTCCCAAGCCCTAACAGTAATGCTTTCAACTGTTTCTCTCCCCAGAAAGAACAAGAAATTTTAGGAAGACAAAAACAAAGAAATTTATCTTCATATCCCCAATGTCTAGAAGTGCCTGACACAACAGACACGCAACTTGCTGAACTGGGAACTGTACTCATCTCTTTACACTTCCCCACAGACCGTTCCTCTCGGAGCCACATAAGAACAGCCGTGGATACACACGTCTGCAATGCTCTGCAGCCTTTATAAGAGTGAGATGTAAAGTTTCTCTGTAAAATATAGTCAGCAGTCAACAGTGGGAGGGTAAGGAAAGGTCTAAGGGCTTCTGAAATCATCTAACATATTCTGAGAACTACAAACCTATACTAAACATTTTCATTAAAGAAAACAGTTATAAAAATATGGAATAAGTGTTATGTAATAGCTGCCTATGTAAACACAATGGAACACAGACAAGAGAATAATTCTAACTAGATAGGTCGGGGAAAAGTATAACATAAAAGAGGGGATTATAAGGAAGACTAAGACTCCACTCTCCCATTTAAACTAAAAGGTATTCCCTATTAATAACCTAGAATTTACTAGCAGACCTATCATAGTTCATCAAGTTGAATAGGCAAGATTAGAACACTAAAACTAGTATTATATATCCATCAATTCTTACACACAGAAAACTTTCTGAAAATTTGTAAGAAGTAAAACTTTAAATGAAAAACAATATTCCCACCATGAAAGGAATTATAGGAAAAGTTCTCTCCATGAAAAGACTATGGGAGCAAGAAAACTAAGCAGTTTTCAGTCTCATTTTTTAAATTTTTATTCCAGTGTTTACACTGATGTTCCTATTTTCCTAATAAAGCAATCATTCATAAGTGAATGTGGTTCCAAATTATCTTCCCGCCCATTCCCCTTTACAATCTCAGTTAACGGTACTCATTCTCACACTAAGATTCTCTTGAGTATACAGGTGTAACATGCTTAAATAAATGGCAAAGATCTATTTGTGAACAAGGGTTGTCAGATTTCTAGTATATAGTCCTTCCATCCTCTACCACGGATCATCCCACAAAAAAATATTAAGATCAAATTTATTTTGAAACCAAGTACTACTGTTTGAGCCACAGCACAGATTATGAGTTAATTTCTCTTACAATTATTAAAAATAGAGCAGACATGAGGATTTCCAAAAGACAAAATGTGTAACATTTCTCAGAAAAACTAGTATGAAAAAGTATAAAGCTAAGCCTTGGAAATAAACTCGAGGCTAAAATGTGTAACTTTAGATTTCTATTACAGTGTAACTGAAGTAGTATTTACACTGGGCAAAAGAATACTGACTGACATGCCTACGCTGGACCAGGCAGCATGCCGGCATCTCTCATCCTATCCTTTAAGATTTCCAATAATACTTAAAGGTGACTTGTTTCATTTTCCAGATGATGAAGCTGACTAATAGTAAATGATGTTTTCAAAATTATACAGGTATAAACAATCTAAGTAGTATCTGATTCGAAAACACATGCTCTTTCCACCACCTGTACTACCTCCCAAAACACACAAACAAAAAAAGGCAATGTATTTCAAATTGGTAATATTTACTTTGATAAGTACTAAACTTACCAATAAGATGCTAAAAAGAAGTGTGCAACTTTGGAGTGTTGGGGGAGGGGGACAGAAGGACAAACTTGCCTCCAAAGCCATTTTACAAGCCAAAATTTTAGCATGCAAAAAAAATCTCTCCCACTGGACCACAACTTTCTCCCCTTAACAATAAACTACGCATCCTTTATTCATCAGACTTAGCCAGAGCCCATTTTTAAAATATTCCAAAAATCCTATCTACAGAAAAGTGAAATTCCCACATTTGACATGCCTGAATTTTTATAATTTTTTTAAAGTGTAGGTGGTTTTAAATACAACACCTAAGAGGAAGTCAATGCTTTGAGAACAGCAGAAAAAATATGCTGTTCTTTTCTATGTAGAAGTTAGTAATAAATTCTTCTGGCTAGACGAGATTTACGTGTCTATCAGACACACAGGAGGGTAGCCATTTACTTTATTTTTTTAATAGTTTTTTTTTTTTTAGGTTTATTTATTTTGAGAGAGAGGGGAAGGGAAGGAGAGGGAGAGAAACATCAATGTGTGCGAGACACATCTATTGGTTGCCTCTCACACACCCTAACTGGGGACCTGGCCCACAACCCAGGCATGTGCCCTGACTGGGGATCAAACTGGTGACCCTTTGGTTCACAGCCCAGCACTCAATCCACTGCGCTACACCAGCCAAGGCTAATAGTTTCTTTTTTACTGTAATTTTTTTTCCATTACCATTCATCCTCCTTTATACCCTCTTCCACCTCCACCCACTCCCACCCTCCTGCCATTCCCTTCTATTATAGCTCTCCATAACAGAGGGTGGGGCTCCAGTCCTGAACAAAGCAATCAACCAATCAGGAAAAACAAAAACTTACGATGTACCATACTTAAAACAAACCATCTCAACTTACCCTGAGATTCTGGTAGCCATATCCAACAAAATGCTTCTCCATTCTAACTGCTCAAATCTCCAAATCCGTGCTGTTCCATCTCTGCTACCACTTAAAAACCTTAAAATATTCAAAAAACATGTATACTCACACACATGCCGCCAACAGCTACAGTTAAAATCACAAGCAAAAAAAAAAAATTAATGTAGCTGTCCTGACTGCAGGTAAATCTATAGGTGTTAAGTGAAAAGTCAGAGCATTAGGGTATATCTAAATGGAAACAATCTGGTTTGTTATAATTTGCCTGGCTCTGTGAAATAAAGCACCCTTCAAACTCAATCAATAGCTTGTCAAATAGATTGGTTTTGACAAGACAACAGCACCTGGAGAGGTGGAAAATAGGAAGAATTAAAGATGTGGGAAAATTACTACAGTAAGAGTAAAAGCTCCATTCTAAGCACCTTAACTCTAAACTCAAATTAATTCATGCTGGCCACTGTGTAAATAAAATCTTTTAACAGAGTTAGAAACTGCAGATTAGAAAAGGCAACTGAGAGACATTGGAAATCACAAAAAAAGATTTAAGTGATAATTCCATTTCAGGATGTAAGACAGTAGTTGATGAGAAAAGACTTAACTATTCAAAATAAGAAGTTTCACATAATTTTTCTGTAAATCAAAAATTTAGCTTAGTTAAGCTAAAGGAGACCTACATTTGGTCACAGGAGACAGTGGAAAACACAATTCTAAACCTTGTATTCCATGTGCTTCCCACTGCCCCAGGCACTTTTCATTCAATTAATATACTACTTACTAACAAACACCTGCAGTATACAAAGCGACATATTAGCTGTGCTGATATGAAGCAGTTATATATGCCTAAAAACACATCCAAATATAAACACACTTACCGATCACCATTGTTACAAAACTGGATACTGTCGACTTTATCCTAAATCATGAAGAAAAAAGACAAAAAAGTCATCATTTGCATAGTTTGTAAACAAAGAAACAACAAACAGCTTTAGAGCTGGAAGAACATTTGGTTTAAAGCAAGAAATTTGCACTTGTGCTGCTTAATCTTGTTATTCAAACATAAATTACACATTTAAGTGCAAAGAATCTATTAATCTAACAGGACTCTTGTCTCAAAGACATATGCAGTAAAATATTTGTATAAAAATTGACACATTTGTAAAGCTATCAAAATATAAATGTTTAAACAGCTGAAAACAAGGCTGAATATGCATGTTTTATGATTATTTATACCCAAAAAGGATTTTTCTTTTAAAGTGATTCAAATCTGTATTTATCAAATAACCTCACAGAGCTGCATTTAGAAGAAAACATGACCTGACCACTAACCAGTACTCCAGAACACCAGGTTACATATCTTACCACACGTTAATAAAACAGCATTCTGATTTCACGAGCTTGGTTAAGACGAACTGGCCCACCTGAACCTAACCTACCCAAATTAACTGTCATAATAAAGATTTTGAACTTAAAGCTAAAGTAACCACTGGGAAACAGCAGCACTTGTCGAGGGGCTACCTGAGTTGTCAATATCCTTCACCTTTGAATGCAATTCCTCCTACAATTAAGTTAAAATTAGAATCCATATGAATTTCTGTTAGCAGTATTCTACTATATACCAACAGGAATATTATTTAAATTAACCTACAGAATTTTAAATCGTGAATACTCACAGTGTGGCTTTCAAGTTCTGCAATTTTTTCAGGTGCTTCAAAACCCAGAAAATACATTCTGATTACATGGTCAGTACTGCCAGTGGCCAAAAACATGCCACCTGAAATAAAATGTTAAGGGTTAAAAAATGCACTTTATAGCAAATATCTGCACAAACTAAATTTCTGTATCAAACCTAGAGCTCTTGTTACAGAGGTCTATCTCCACAGATCCATCTCCCAATTCACTACACAAGGACATGTCAAAACTACTCTAATGTAGTGTGATATTACGTTATAATAATGTATTTGCTCTTTGTCCCTGTTCACGGCACAGAGCTCCTAAAACCTTTAGAATTTCCTGAGCGATAAAGGTGTCTTGATATTCATAGCAAACCCATTTCAACCACACCAGAGTTTATAATAACAAGGGGACTTTAAGAAAGCATTCTGTGGGGAGTGGGGAGTGGGGGGGGGGGGTGCTGACTGCCAGGAGAACCAACCATGTGAATAGAGGACTAGAACTTTCAGTCCGACCTCTGGGGAGGCGGAAAGAAGTTACTGTATTTTTCAGACCATAAGACGCACCTAGGTTTTCAAGAGAAAAATAGGGAAAAAATTTTTGAAGCAAAAAATGTGGTAAAATATTTAATAACAAATAACATATTTCACCAATGTAAATGTAAACAGAACTGAACAGCAGCATTAACAACCATTATTCCTTCCAAAGTGGGGGGGGGAGGGCAGTGTGTATTATAGTCCAAAAAATATGGTAATCAATCCCCATGGCCAGTGATTGACTCAATCATGCCTATGTAAGCAAGCCTCCATAAAAACCCAGAAAGATTTCAGAGAACTTCAAAGAAGTCTGTTGAAACCTCCAATCTAATAGTCAGTAGGTCAGAAGCACAGGTGACAACCTGGTCTGAAGCTTGAGGTGGGGGGAGGGAGAATCATGTAGGAATGAGCCCTTAACCTGTGGCATCTCTCACTATTCTCTGGGTAAACAGTGTCAGAACTGGGTTCAACTGCAGGACACCCAGCTGGTGGGGACACCCAAAGAATTATTTGGTGGGGCTGGGGAAAAAATCTGATGGGGTTTTAATTTTTAAAAGTTAATTCAATCTGGAAGTGTTCGCTGCTGCCCCCGCTTTACGAGGTGTGGCAGGAAGTGCTGCCCTAAGAGCTGCTGCTCTAAAATGCTGGGCGGAAGGGGCTCTGCTTTCCAGACAACTCCTCACACCTGAACCCAGCTATGGAATATGAGGTTTACTTGTTGAAGTTTTCAGACTTTTATAGGGAAAAAATCCTTGACCTCTCCTAAACAGAAAAGTTAGCACATGAGTTAACTATGCAAGAAAAGAACACGGGGAATAATTTCACCAAGATGTGTGAAAAACAAATTCAAACTACAAAAAAATAGACAGGTTAGCTCGTTAAAAGAAAATCACAATCTTGGTATAGCATAACACCTGGGGCACGGGCACGGGAACTGCTGGTGTGAACACTTTGAGCCCCCTGTTGGCCAGCTATCTCTTCATCGCTGACTGATTACTAATCAGAATCAAAAAAAGGCAGAATAAAGGAGTGAAAGAGAAAAAAAAGGCTAATAAAATGAACATCAGAGATTAAACCTAATGAAATGAACATAAGTAACTTGCTATCTATCTGATAAGGCTTTTATCAATAATGTGGTCATTCAATAAAGGCTAAAATAAAAGAAGTACTTACCAACACTAAAAGAAGAACAAAGCATTTGAACACCTGGTCTAGGCTTTTCAGTGAACTTCAAGGGACGTGGACTTTAAAAAATGATGTTTTAAAATACATTAGTTTTACAATTAACATGACTTAAATATTGACTTTAAGCTAGCATGTTTCAATATTATGTTATTTCTGTAGTGCTTCCCAGTACACCGAATACTCCCACATATGCTGTTATAACTGGACGGACTTTTAGAAAACTATCTGACTTCCTTTTCCATACCAACCCTACTACACAGAAAGAGCAGGCCTACTACCTCCCATTTGCAACTGAGGTGACAACAGCTCAGAGTGTCTAAGTGAACCCATCACCAAGGCTACAGAGCAGGGCATAAAACCACCAGGTTACAGTACTGTCCAACGAAAAAAAAAATGCAAGCCACATATATAACTTTACATTTTTTAGTAGCCACATTAAAAGGAGATGAAATTAGTTTTATTTCATTTAACCCCAAATAGCTGAAATATCACAATATTAATAACACTTTAGTGAGGACTTTATTTTTTTTAACTTATCAATTTGAGAGAGAGAGAGAAGAGGAGAGGGGAATCATCAACTTGTTGTTCCACTTATTTATGCATCCAACGGTTGATTCCTGTGCGGGCCCGGACCATGGGTCAAACCTACAAACCCGGCGCATCGGGACAACATTCTCCCCAACTGGGCTGCTCTACCAAGGCCTTTAACGAGAACTTTAAATTCTTTCTTTCATATTAGATCTTTGAAATTGTTTCAAGTACATTGGACATTTATAATACATCTCAATTTGAATGTTTCCATCAAATATTCAGTTCTTATAGCTAAAAACTAAATTCACATTCTCAAGTGGTTTGAAATATACTTAAGAATTTTGTAATAACTGAATCCAGTTCTCAGTTTAAATTTAAACTAATCCAGCTCAATTACACTGGTCACATCTGAAGTGCTTGACAGTCACATGTGGCTAAAGGATACTGTATTGGACAACAAAGGTCCAAAATCCAGGTCTTCTGATTCTTAAATGATCCTGCCTAAACTTCTATGTATCTAATTATACATTTCTAATATTTTTCAAATGTTTCAAATACATACTATCTTTTTTTTTTACAAGAACACGTGCACTAAGATAGAGCAGCTATGCTTCTTTTACATACCCAACTATCTAAATAGAAAACTGTAACAGTAAGTAGTCAATATGGCATATATGCTATATATCAGAAGCATCAAACTCATTTTCACCAGGGGCCACATCAGCCTCGCAGTTGCCTTTAAAGAGCCAAGTATCATGTTAGGACTGTGTAAATGTGACTCCTCCTTAGCTGGGGCCAGAAGCTCAGCGCTGCTGCTGGGGAGAAACAACGGTAAGGTGCCAGCCGGATGAAACCAGGTGGAGGGCAGATGCGGCCCGCAGGCCTTGTGTTCTCCACCTGTGCGATATATAATAAAAAGTAAGTTCAGCCCTGACAGGTGTGGCTCGGCTGGTTGGGTGTCAGCCCGTGACATGAAGGGTCACCAGTTCGAGTTCTGCTCAGGACACATCCCTGGGTTGTGGATTCAGTCCCCAGTCAGGGCACATGCAGAAGGCAACCAATAAATGTTTCCCTCCCTCCTTCTCCCTCTCTCCCCTCTCTCTCAAAATAAATAAGTAAAATCTTTTTTAAAAAATTAAGTTCAAAAGTAAAAAGGTAACCACTATCTGCAATTTCTCTTTACAACCAGACTTCAAAAAAGAAAACATTACATGATTAAAAGTCACTTACCTGAATTTCAGAGATTCTAAATCCCACTGCCAAAAACAAACTGTCCCATCAGCACCAGTAGAGACCATGTACCTTTGAGAGCCTTTGGCCATTGGGCTAAACTAAAAAACAGTAAGATATACAACTCAATTTCCTGAACTTCTACTAAAGTTGTAGTTTAAACAGTTTTTCAAAGTTAACTTCCAATGACAATCTAAAATATAAGGCATCCAAAAATAAAGGTGACACTACTACAGTGACAGTATAACCTATAAATAAAAAATAAAGTATCTAAATTAACTTATAAGCATTAATATGATCTCAGTAAAAAATTATTTTCAAAACTGATTAACAAAAGAGTCAGAAAAACTTTTACAAAGACACAGTAAAAATCTAGTCCTATCAATATGAAAATGTATCACCAAGCCTCAAAAACCAAAACTATGGGGCACCACTGGTACATTAAACAAAACCAACAAAAAAAAAATTTCTCCAAAATCCAACTCAAATCCACTGGGGAAACCGTGAACAACTGCATAAATGGTAAAGGGACAGCTATGCAGCAACCTGGGGGGGAAACGCTGGATCTACCCTCCAGATTGGACCCCAGAATAAATCCCAAGTGAATCACAATTTAAACATTTTTTTAAAACCACACAAGTATTAGAAGAAACTACAATTATACTGTAATTTCAGAATAGGGCTAACACTGTATTTAATAAATGTTAGTGCCCAACTGTGCTATACAAATAAGCTAGCGAAAATTTGATCTTGTCAAGAGATATCCAAGAAGGCTTAAAAGATCAAGAGGAAAATACGAGACATCAAGAAACACACACTAGGCAAAGAAATAATACGAACAGAAGTACAAACGTGATAGAGAATTCAGTATTTGATAGCAATGGGAAGACCTACATGACTACAGTGTTCATTTTTGGAAGCAGTGCTGAAGTGGGTAGAGAATCCAAGCCCAATAACAACAGTTAAGAGGTAACTGTGGTTATCAAATAAAACTCTGAGGCCAACTAACAGATCTGTATGACTGCACTGTACCAATGGTGACTGAGAAGAAACAGGTAAGGTAAAGAACCAAGAATTGATCCAATCAATCCAACTAATCTAAGAACCCTAACCTTAACTGTTCCTTCTTCCCTCAGAATGGAGGGAAAACCTGGAAGAAGGAACAAAGCTTGCTGATTCATTAGACATTCAAGACAAGGAGCTTAGGAAAGGAAAACCACTAGCAGAAAAGAAAGAGGAAGAACTGGTTTTGGTGGTTTTCTAGAAGATTCACATAGTTATCCTTATATGTCAGAGTATAGTTTATAATTTTATTTACTTTGAGAGACAGGAAAAGGGAGGGAGAAAGAGAGGGAGAAAAACATCAGTACACGAGAGACACTGATTGGCTACCTCTCACATGCCCCCAACTGGGGACCTGGCAGGCAACCCAGGCGTGCACCCTGACTGGTAATGAAACCAGTGACCTTCCAGTTTGCAGGCTCACGCTCAATCCACTGAGCCACACCAGCTAGGGCTACAATCTGTTTTATGAGTTTTTCCCCCAAGTTCACATACTTTTTTAAGGGAGGTAGGATTTAACCTTCTTTTTCAAAGAAGCTTCTTCTAAGCACTGTCTCAAGTACACAAAATGAAGGGTAGCAATGTTGAAAGTGACTATTTAAATCCAAATTCTAGAATATGGACTAAAAGTGAGTTTAAATATATTTTAGCAAATTTAATTAGTTTACCAAAATCCACAAGTTTTAAAGTAGAAAAATCATTAACTATTCTCATCAGTCTGTAACTGACTCACTCAGTACCCACGAAGCCTTCACATAAAGCTCTAACCACACATTTACCAAATCCTCCTTCCAAGAATCATGGAACTATGATGAATTATATTCTTTGATTACTAAATTTATAATACAGCATATAATTACTAAGCATCTTACCATTTCTCATGTCCAAAGAGGAGTTTTAAAGAAAAAGCAGCTAACACACTCAGGGCCCACACACACTAATTTACCTGTAGAGATGTAATTGACCCTGTGTGTCCCTGGAGCACAGCCACGGGGGCACAGGTCCTCAAGCACCACACTCTGATGATTTTATCACAGCTCCCTGCAGCAATCATTGTATTCTCATAGTTTACTGCCATATCTGAAATCTCTGCAGAATGACCTCTTAATGTGGATAATAGGCGACCATTGTGTGTTGACCAAATCTTCACCAAACAATCATCTGAACCCTAAAAAAAAATACACCCCAAGTAAATGTCAATAGAGAAGTCCTTTACCATTTAAAAGACACCATTTACATGTCACTCAAGTATCTATAACTCCTCTTTCCAACTGTAGAATAATATGTGATTGACTCATGCTGAAAATACCTAAAACAGTTTTTAAAATCAAACAATGTCTACATAAAGATACTGTTTTCATTTCTATGGACCAGACCATATTATAAATACTATCTTCTCAAAATTCTCTGCCAAGTACTAAGTCCAACTACAAGTTCACAGCTCACCTATTTTAATAACAATAGTTAAATATCGATTTAGTTCACACGAAGCTAAATGATTTGATGAGTGTTAGGACAGATCCACATTTCACAGGCTGAGATGTAAGAGTAGCTGTTCCCAAACACGACTAAAAATAATGGGACTAGCACCCTCATTTTACATAACCAAACATCAGAGTCTAAAATTTACAGTACCAGCATTTTGCAAATAGTATCTACTCTGAATCTCACAACTGAGAAATAAAATTCAAACTTTTTTTTTAAAGAGAGAAGCATGGATTTGTTGTTCCCCTTATTTATGCATTCATTGGTTGTTTCTTGAACGTGCCCTGATCCAGAACCAAGCTCACATCCTTGGCAGATCAGATGGTGTTCCAACCAACTGAGCTACCCAACCAGAGCCTAAAATTTGAACTTTTTTGCCCATCCTAATTTTCCCCTACAACATTAAAAATGTAAATCAAATTCCAAAGTTACAATTCATTTTATAATAATTATGAAATATTTGTGTTTGAATAATCAATTTCCCTATATCAGTGAGCACTCGATATGACTATGATTCACCTGGAAAGATTTAGAGACTTGTGGGAGGGTTTTGGTTTGGTTTCAATTAATACACAGAGTGGAGACTGACCTAAGTCAGCAGGTGCACAATGGGCTGAAGGACTATTAAGCATGTATATCTTTAAGCATCCTTGATGATCATTCCCAAGAACCACTGCTCTAAATCAAGTCTCACAACCACTACACAAGGCCTATCTACATCTGAACCACTTGAGACACTAAATAAAAATGCAAATATACAGGCCCCACCCCACACCTAGTGAGTCGAAATCCCTGAGAATGGGAAACATGGAATCTATGTGTTTTAAAAGATTTCTTAAAAGATTCTGATGAACACCAAAGTGCTCCAGATGATAACAAATTGAGTTGAAAATGTTAACTCACTGTAAAGATTCTATGTCCTGTCCTATCAAATGCTACACAGTAAACAGCAGAGAGATGTCCAAGAATCCTCCTGTGCATTTTTATATGCTGGTACATAGTTCCTGGAAATGCTGCACTAAAAGTGGAACACCCTGTGAGTTGTTTGCCTCGATGTATCTCCACTAGGAAATAAAAACAACAAAAATGGTTAAGGGCGTGCCAGTATGTAAAAAGCTAAGAAAATCTCCAAAACAAAAATCTATGTTCAAGAAATCCTAAGGACACAAGTTTCTTCTCAGTTCTGGTCTATTATAATCACTAGTATAGGCTTTTTTTTAAATAATAAAATTGTTTTTCATTCATTTTATTACTTTTAATATTTTAGGAAAACAAATTTGAAAATTGATCCTTATTACTACTGAGACAATGCTACTACCACTATTTCCTTTAAAATTTTAATAGAGCAGTTACAAAGGTGGTCAAGAAATTAAAAGAACGGTTTCAGACATCTAAAAGGCCAGCCTCACTTACCAAGATTTGGTGGGGAACCGTAATTCACTGGCATTTCAGGAGGTCTTCCTCTATGAAGAGCAGCAAAGGCAGAGCCCTTCCAAACTGTGTGCCTGCAGTCTTTAAAATGAATTTTAGATACACATAAAATCTTGAAAGTTAACCCCAAGAAAAATTTTATAGAATACTTACGTATATTTTAATAAACTGTTTATTCAAAATTTTACCAACTAATATACTTTAACAGAAAAGCCCTAGAAGTTTATTAGACTATTTCTGAAGGAAAAAAAAATTGAAGACATCTCAGATACAACAACAACTAACATTGTACAGCACTTTACAATTTACAAAGTGCTTTCCACATACATCATCTCATGGAGCCCTCACAACAACCCTGTGAGGTAGGTGTCAATCGCCAGTTTACAAGTGAGGTAACTGAGGCTCAGAGGGTCCGGGACCGTTAAAGGGCCCACTGCGAATGACTAGTCAAGACAGACCACAGAACCAGATCTTTGACTCCAAGTCCCATTCAATGCCAAATAAATTTTTATTTTTCAAAGTGGAATTATACCATACATTATTAATAATAAAGTCTTAATCACAACTGATCCAACTTCCCAAAAAACAAAAATTTCTGTAAGGAAAATTTCAATTTCTTTGATTTATATGAAGATCCTTGATTTAATTATTTAAATATCATTAGGTTTTAAAATTAATTTTGGCCAATATTATTATGACTTCAATCTCCTTCGGAAATAAAGACAAAATTAAGTGGCTTTCCTCTTGTTTAAGGGTCATAGCTGATCTTTACACAAGAGCACGTATGTAGGATATATGAGTCTAAACACTAATTCTAAAGTCCCATCCCTCTTTGACCTACTAGCAAATATACTAAAAATAAAAAAGGTCTTCCCCTCTATAGGGAGGAGTAGCAGAACACAGATCATTCTGTGCTAGAAATTAGCTTCTTCACAACTGAAAGGGGACGGGAAGGAAGACATCCTACTAAACTACTGAGCCTCGGGTGCCTCAAACTAACAGGCATGTTAACGTTTTACATGAATGGATTCATTACCACTATAATGATCAAAGAGCAGTTACCAGGCATCCTCCCGTGGCACTAGTACAAAACGAACAGCAAAATATGGTCCCTACCCTAGGACAGCTTGCTGAAGTCTCTTCTAAGGTCTACCGGTTCTAAAGCAGTGCTCGTTACAAAACCACATTGAGCTTAACACAAGTAAGGAAAACAGGCTACCCAGGCAACTACTATATAACAACCTAAAACAGAATAATTACAAGATAAACAGGAACACAGAGAAAGGAAGGATGTGAACAGTTTCCTAATCCCAGCCACGGTGTGGCACGGCCACAGAGCACAAAGAAACCACTAATGCTGACACACCAGTCTGGCATGGAACCGAGGGGGGGTGGTTCTTTCTCAGTCAAACTTTATACTGGTGGTACATCTACGAGGCAGTATCACATCAGCAACAGATCTTAAAAATAATCACGGGGATGAACTTGACGTATGCTCAGGATCAGAAGAGCCAACATTCTTGCCCATTAGCAGTTAAGCCATGTTGTATACATAGATCATATCACATACATATACTTAGTCTAAGTGATTTATACCAAGCTAACAGAAAAAGAACAGCAATTCCAACAGTTTGCTACCACAAAACTTAGCAAAAAAATTAAGTTGGTGAAAAGAGAGCCATGCAATTATACATTTTGGGTGCTTGTTTTCAAACTGCTACCAAATTTAGAAAATCACTTCCCCTTTGTAACAAAGGGCTTTCAAAGATCTGAATATTAAATGAAATACTTCTAGCATTTAAAGAGTTTATTAGACACATACAATTACATTCAATGAAGTTATAAGTGAGCTACAAAATGGAAAATTAAGAACTCACATTGATAAAACCTCAAACACATCTCAGAATAAATTCAAACTTTTTAGTTTAACATCTATACCTTCATCATTTTTTTAAATGCAGAAGGACCCATTAAACACTTATGTAATAAAATTCAATGTCTATGCTAAACGCAGAGAATTTTATAGTCCACAGTACGGTGTATAGTTACATATCACCTTTCTTCCACAATGCTCACATTACTTCACAATTATAATAATTATTAAGCTAGTAATACAAAGCAGAACACTTCTTCAAATTAAGGTACCTTTTGCTGTACGTAGCAAAGACTGCCTTCCTGCACCAAGTAAAGAAGTGACTCTTGAAATACTGGGTGGAATTTCTTTATCCAACATGGGACCGATGCGCTGGCAGATTTGCAACAGATGATCAGGAGCCACATGTTTATTGGACAAGACCTGATTGGAAAGCAAGTTTTAAAAACAGTATTTAATAATAGTATCAAAAATATTAAATACTTAGGGATACGTCTGACAACACATGTGAAAAACATGTACAATGAAATCTATAAAACACTGCTGAGAAAAAAATTAAAGATTTAAATAAATGGTAAATTTATTTCCATTTCCAGCATGTTTTTGTAGAAATTGATCATTTCAATTAAAATTAATATAGTAATAGCCTAGAAAATATAATAGCCTAGAAAAGCCAAAGCAGCTTTTAAAAAAACAAAGTTGAGAGCTAACAATACCTGATTTCATGACTTGTTACATAAGGTTTTTGACAAAGATTCAAAGGAGAAAAGATAATCTTTTCAACAAGTGCTACTGACATAATTGGATATCCATTTGCCAGAAACATTACTTTGATCCATATATCACTCCACAAACAAAAATTATCTCCAGACAGGTCACTGATTTAGATGTACAATCTAAAACCATGAAACATATAATAAAAGAAAAAACTAGAGAAAATCTTTATGACCTCAGATGAGGCAAACATTTCTAATATGACACTAAAAGCACAATTCACAAAAAAGAAATAACAAACTGGACTTCATCAAAACTTACTACTGTTTTTTTCAAAAGGCACTGTTAAAAAAAAAAAAAAAGATGAGCCAAAGACTAAAATAGTTGCAAAGCACTTATCTGATAAGCACTTGAAAAATTCAATCATTAAAAAAAACTTTATTTTTTAAAATGGGCAAAAAATTTGATCAGACACTTCACCAAAGAAGACAGATGACAACTGAACCCATGAAAAGATTCTCAACATCACCAGTAACTGATGAAATACAAGCTAAAAACATGAGGTACCACTTCCTAAAATTAAAAAGATTGACCAGATAAAGATGGGCAAGAATGTAGAGAAACTGCTTGTGGGCATAAATAGTACAACCACTTTGGAAAACAGGTGGGCGCACACGCTTATCATATCATCCAGCATTCTAACCCTAGGTGTTTACCCAGGAAAATGAAAGCATGCACCTGTACAAAAGTCCGTAAACAGCTTTCTGTTTAAAAGCTGAAGAGTAAACACAATTCAAAATGTGCATTGACAAGTGACTATGAATATACACGTTACTGCATTGTACAACCGAACACTATACAGAAATTTAAAAATGGACTATTAATAATAAAAAAGGACATGGATGAATCTCAAAATAATTACACTCAATGAAGGCATAGTAAGAGTGCACACTGCGCTGGCTGGTGCAGCTCAGTGGACTGAGCTCCAGTCTGGGAACTGAAAGGTCACATGTTCAATTCCCAGTCAGGGCATGTGCCTGGGTTGCAGGCCAGGTCCCCAGTTGGGGGCATGTGAAAGGCAACCAATCAATGTATCTCACACGCATTGCTGTTTCTCTCCCTGTTTCTCCCTCCCTTGCCCTCTCTCTAAACATAAATTTAAAAAACATTTTTAAGGGAGTGGGGGGAGGAGGAGAGAGGGGGAAAAGGTATGGAAAATAAGTAGCATAGATGGTAGGTAGAAAATAGGGGGAGGGCAGAATAGTATGGGAAATATAGAAGCTAAAGAACTTATGACACATGGACATGAACTAAAGGGGGAATGTGGGTGGGAAAGGTGTACAGGGTGGAGGGGAGTGAAGGGGGGAAATGGGACAACTGTAATAGCATAATCAATAAAATATATTTAAAAAAAAAAAAACATTTTTTTGCCCTGGCTGGTGTAGCTCAGTGGATTGAGCGCGGGCTGCGAACCAGGCATCGCAGGTTCGATCCCCAGTCAGGGCACATGCCTAGGTTGCAGGCCATGTCCCCCAGCAACCGCACATTGATGTTTCTCTCTCTCTCTCTCCCTCACTTCCCTCTCTAAAAATAAATAAATAAAATCTTAAAAAAAAAAAAACATTTTTAAAAAAGAAGAACATGTATGAAGGACACATGGACAAAACCAAAGGGGGTAGGGTCCAGGTAGGAAGTGGGGATGGCTGGGAGGGTGGGGAGTGGTGGTAGAAAAATGGAGACAACTGTACTTGAACAGCAATATTAAAAATAATAATAAAGAAGAGTATATACTATATGATTTCATTAATATTCAAGTCCACAAAATGCAAATTAATATATAGTTAACAGCAAGCAGATCAGAGATAGCTGGGGAAAGGGGGAGAAGCAGGAGGAATTACAAAGGGGAACACTTCTGGATATGATAGATGTTTACCGTCTTCACTGTAGTGATAGGTTCACAAATGTAACACACCCAAATTTATCAACTTGAACACTGTGTAAATATGTGAGATTTTTAAAAATAATTTTTACTTACTGAATTTTAGAGAGGAAGGGAGAGAGAAAAACATTGATTTGTTCTATCACTTATTTATGTGTTCATTGATTGCTTCTTGTATGTGCCCTGACTGAAGCTTGAACCCGCAACCTTGGTGTATTGGGACAACACTCTAACTAGCTAAGTTACCTGGCCAGGGAAATATGTGCAGTTTATTGCATGTCAATTATACCTCAAAAAAAACAAAAAGAATAATGTATAAGTTTAACTCATGTATATGGCTGATGTTATCCGATGTGAATGTATCTGGCGTATCTTCAGGTTTTCTCAGTGTGACACTAGCAGCAACTGAGAACAGAGCACCAGTGTACAGGACTGTCCCCACATTCAAGACACTTGGCGCCCCTGGCTCCCCCCACCAACGCCGACCGTGCTCCCACGCCCCTCTGACACCAGCAACGCCCCACTGTCCAACTCCCAGGGAACACTGCTCCAAAGAAAATTTAAACATAGTTCTAAATCTTACTTTTGGTTTTTAATTATGGATTTAAATATAAAATAAACCTGGACTCAATATCAAGTTTTTGTTCATAAGCCCTGGTGCAGAAAATAAATAATAAAATATTTTCAATTTTTCCACCTTTCATTTCCCACCCTGACCGATATTCCAAGGCATAACTCAAAAGATATATCAAAGCTCAAAGAGACCTCAAAAAGTGTTTATTACTAATTAGCACTCTGTGACTCAAAGTGTCAGTATGTAAAAGTCCAAAAACTATTGTAGATGATTAGTTCATCACAGGATGGGAAAGATAGAAGGAACTAGAAGGTAATTCCAACAGAAACCAAGGAAATTACAGATCTAGTAACTTGTCAGTAATGCAAATCTAAAAATAGCACTGATCAGCCTAAACAATATATCTAAAAGGGTTAAATATTTAAGACAAACTGACACTGGGTAATGGCAACATGACTTCTCTAAGGGGGAAAATCACTTACCTCTAATCTAATAGTTTGCTTTGAGATTTCCACGAGTCAGACAGTTAGAGAACTCACACAACTGACTTTAAGTTTTCAGGCTACACAATCAAGCCGACCTGAGAATGGAGGTTTGTTTTTGAAGATCAGATGTAAAAGGTATGGATGAAAAGGATTTCCCTAGATACAAAAGGTATGGACAGAACATTTTAAACAAGTTGCTTCCTAGTGCTAGACGTGATCTCACTTCCTCTCTTAAATGATCTAGAAGGAGAACTTTACAAACACCCGTGTTATACTGCTGCCTTGATGCCACAAAACTAACTAAAACAGGAGGCTTCAACACAGTTTGGGCAGCATCCAGACACATTAATCCCATGCAGCAGCTGTACTTTCCCTAAAGAGAACTACAGATTCCTTGCAAATTTCTAAGGATTCTAGAAAACCATCAAAGATGGGAGCAGAGAAGGGGAGAATTATCCTATTTTTGTATAAAATAAAGTGCATCTGGAAAATAATTTTTGGTTCTAGTCCCAAAAAAGGCAACAGAAATGACAGATAATGGTTCTGGATTATTAGAATTAATAGTATACTGACCAAATCAATAAAGTAATCCTCCTTCAGTATTTTCTGGTACTAGACAAGAATGTGAGAATGGCCTCTATCCACCAACTCCAATGAGTAAGCCACAGTTACACAAGGTCCCAGGAGCCAGGGCAGAACTAAGTCCCTACAACAGTCAAACAGCCAGTCTCTTTACCATGTTGGTTTTTTGTAGCCATATGCCAGGGGTGAAAACTCATTTTCACTGAGTGCCACATCAGCGTCATGGTTGCCTTCGAAGGGCCATAATAATTTTAGGACTATATAAATGTAACTACTCCTTAACTGTTAAGGAGTTGAAATTACAATCAGTCCTTTGAAGATATCCGCCAGGCTGATGTGGCCCCCACTGAAAATGAGTTTGACACCCCTGCCATATGCAGTCTCACAAACTTTATCAGCCACAATCCTAGGATCACTTTATTACTATCACTACCAACTACTGCTGTGAGCATGAGCCACTTCAAGTCCAGGAGTTGTAGAAAGAAGTGGTAGGGTCTAGATAGCCTGATTAATTGTAAAGTTATGGGAGAAAGTAACTTTTTCTATAAAGTTTGGGATGCTGTAATCTAACCGGGATCTAAAATAAATATTTAATATATTTCATATGTGCCTATCTGACCTTTAACTTTCTCTAAAATTATTTTAAACTACATATACAACCCTCACAATGGTGACTATATAAGTAAACTATAGTATCATATCACAATTCTTCTACAATAAAAAGTACAGTACAGCCCTGACCAGATGGCTTAGTTGGAGTGTTGACCCATGCACCAAGAGGTTGCAGGATCAATTCCAGGTCAGGGCACTTACCTAGGTCCAGGGGTATATGGAAGGCAACTAATCAATCAATCAATCAATCAATCAATCTCTCTCTCCCCCCACACCCTGCACCTGCCCTCGTTCCTCTCTCTCTAAAATCAATACACATATCCTCAGATGAGAATTAAAAAAAAAAAAGATAGTACAGCCCTGGCCAGGTAGTTTACTCAGAGCGTCATCCTGATACACCAAGGTTTGGAGTTCAATCCCAGGTCAGGGCACATACAAGAATCAACCAATGAATACAAAAATAAGTGGAACAACCAACTGATGTTTCTGTCTCTCTTTCTCCCCCTCTCTCTCCTCCTCCCTCCCTCTCTGTCTCTCTCTCAAAAATCAATAAATAAAATTTTTTAACTGTCAAAAAAGTACAACAATGAAAAGTGACAGAGCACAGTTATTTTACACAAAATAAAAATTTTGTGTCTTCCTTAAATAATTCCCCTCAGTCCTGACCAGGTAGCTCAGTTGGTTAGAGCATCATCCCAATGAGTTAAGTTTGGATTCAATCCCTGGTCAGAGCACATACAAGAGTCAGCCAATAAATGCATAAATGAGTAAAACAGATCAATGTTTCTCTCTCTCCCCCCCACCCTCTTCCTCTAAAATCAATTTATAAAATAATAATAATTCCCCTCAGCTTCTGATGAGATGGATATTTTTGGCCTCTTTTCTATGCTTCACATTCTATGCTTTATAAAGAAGTGAAAGTTTAGTAGTCAATGGCAGGATAAATATTCCTATAGAAGTAAGAGGAGAAAGAGCTTCATCAGTTTATACAAAAGGACCTAGACAGAGAAATGTCCTAGTGTTAGTGTGAAGATCCTTCACTCAAAAGCATTTACTTATTTTAATTCAGAAACATTAACCAGAGGCTTCTGGTCAAGATGGCAGCATAGGTAGACATGGTGCACCTCTTCGCACAACTACATCAAAATTACAACTAAAACATAGAGCAACCATCACTCAGAAACGTCAGAAATCAAGCTGAATGGAATTCTGAGAACTCTGGAATTAAAGAAACCACATCCATCGAGACTGCATCCATCAAGGGGCGCAGATGCGGAACCAGCCGGTCTCTCATCTACATGTGGTGGATAAAAATTTGGGGGATATCTCGGGAATGAGGAGTCCCAGCCCCACAGCACCCCAAGCCCAGGATTCCAGAGCCAGAATGGTAAGTCCTCACCTCTGGCTGCCAAAACCAGCAAGGATTGAGTTGGTGGAAGAAACTTCTGGAGGCCCATCAGTTCCTCTTTAAAAACCCACACGTGGACTCACCTACTCACACTCACGTCCTCTGAGCTCCGGCAACTTGAAGGGCACCGGTGGCATACTGGGAGAAGCTGAAGTGTCTGGCATCGGGGCGAGCAAAGGCCATTGTCTCTTATCTGATCCCTCCCCAAATGGAGCCAGGGACCCAGCAGGCTGGTGCTACATCTGACACTCCAAACTGGCTAACACTGTCTGACCCACCTTGGAGATGATTTCATGTTATTTCATAATACAGCTGTTTGCACTGAATAGTTCCCTTCCTTGGCACATCCCCAAATTGAGGGATTCCTCTTGGTGTTGAATTGGCACCAGTGAGAGACCAGGGGTGACATTCCTACCTTCCATGGCCCTACATACTGCAATCAGCTTCTATCCAGTGAGTGGCAGCACCGCGTCTGCACTTAGAGACACTGAGGTCTCCCTAACAACCACCGGTGCACTGCTAGAGTGGAAGGCAGTGTGCACGGGGACAACGGGTGACAGACACCCCACTGCACATCCTAAGGACACCTCACAGTCTGACTGTCACTTTGGAAAGTGCCTTAAGAGTATCAACACATAATTCGAGTTTTATTGGTGGGGTCCCCTCTGCAGAAACAAGTGGGTAGCTCCCAGGCAGCTAGTAAAATATCAGACTGCTGCCTGGCAGTTTAGACACCCCCCACTGGAGAGTAGGCCCACCAGTAGCAGGTGGCCCCCTCCCAGTGACAGGACCATAGTTCAGGAGTTCAGGGAAGCAGGGGGTGGGGACAGAATCTGTGGGAGAAGGGCCAGGTCTCCTGACTCTGCAGCCCCAGCCACCCTGTGAACTTCCACACTGACATACCACTTTTTAGTTACACCCCACAGAAAAGCCACTATCAACATCACCAAACATTTACATATAAATACAGGCAAATATAATGACTTTTTTTTAATCCTCACCCAAGGATATGTTTATTGACTTTAGAAAGAGGGGAGAGAGAGAAGGGGGAATAGAGAGAGAGAGAGAAACATTGACATGGGAGAGAAATACAGACTGCCTCCTGTGAGCTCCCTGACCAAGGATCAAACTCACAACCTTTTCTTTATAATTTCTTTTTTTTTTTTAGAAAGAGGGAAAGAGAGGTAGAAATCAATGTGTGGTTGCCTCTCAAATGCCCCCCAACTGGGAACTCCAACCACAACCCAGGCATGTGCCCTGACAGGGAATCAAACTAGCAACTTTCTGGTTCATAGGCCAGCACTCGATCCCCTTGCACTACACCAGTCAGGGCTAAACTCTCGACCTTCTGGTGTACAGACAATGCTCCATTCAACTAATGGGTTTACCACCCAGCCAGGGCCAGTAAAGACTTTAAGTTGAGATTCCACCACAGGTCTTTTTCAAGCAAAAGTCTCTCAATTTGAAGCCACCTTCAAATATACTAATGATAACATAACAGATACTAGAAAAAAGTGGGTAGGAGACTCTCCTGACCCACAAGAGATGTGATTAACAGTCCTAGCCCTACATCCAACTAGTTATGAAATCTTGGACAAGGTACTTCCCTATTTTTTTCCCCCTTTTGAGTACATTAAAGCTGGGGACAGTGAAACGAGGAAGAGCTTGGGACAGCAGCAGCAACAGAAGAGAGACTAGGCTGGCCTGCTATGGCTCACTGAGAAATACAAGTCACAGTGACACAGTGAGCCAAAGCAGGGCTGCTATCGGCTCACTGAAAAGTTAGAGAAAAAAAGAGAAACGCAGGGGCCTTAGAGACAGGTTCAGGGACTCGGCCCGCGAAGATCTACCACTGCCCATTGCTCCCCTTGCTCCGAGTCTTGTAGACCCCTTACAGTTTAGGAGATGCACACATCTCTGGGGGATGTAGAGGGGGAAGGGAAAGGCTCAGACACGCTCCTGGGAGGGAGAGCATTCCAGACAAGGTACTAAGACTCTAAATTCTTACACAAAAACAACTATAGGTAAGATTGTGTGTTTATAAGTACAAGATACACCTAAAAAGTTGACAGCCACCTGTGGGCTGACGTGACTGTTTAGAATGCTGAGGAGTCTCAGCCAGTGAGTGTGCACCCACCCCAATTCTTTCTCACGGGCCTTCACCAACCGCACAGGGCCAAGAACCAGAGGCAGAGCAGCGGGGGGAGAGCCCCCCACAAACGCACTGCAGAGGCCTCCCAAGGCTAAGGATAGGACAACAGGGTGGAAAGCCAAGGGCAGGACTGAAGACCAAAGAGTCCTCTTCCACAACCCAAAAAAGTTACCAGTGGCAAATAAACTACAGAAAGACCTTACAACACTTAGAAAGCTGGCAACTTGGTTATAAAGTAAAGAAAGCTATCACAGGAATCTCCCCAGTGCCCAAACCCCAAACTGTACTGAAAGGGAAGGCTTTCAGTGATGAACTGAACCCCACTAAAGCTGCAAAAAGCCCAGAGACATTCAGAGACTGACTCAGCCCCACACCCTTTATTAGCTTGAGACAAAAAGAGAAAGTGCTTTACTGGGGCTAATTATGTATATTACTTCGGCCTCTACTCTATTTAACACAAAAAGGCCCAGCATACTTCAAAAAATGATGATACACATAACCAAGCAAATTATGTGACCCATGGTCGAGAGAGAGAGGTGTCACTAGAAGCAGATTCAGGGATGGCCCAGGTGCTGAAAACTGCTCAGCTGTTATTTCTTCAAAATAATTATTTTGCACCACTCTTCTACCCTTCCCATGTGGGACCTGACACATTCAATGGTCTGATCTCCTGCAGATTTAAGAAACTCAGAGAACCCCAAGCAAAGTAAGTGCAAAGAAATCTACACAGGCCGCTTTCGACCCCCCTCCAATGATCCCCACCTCCCACTACAGCACCGAGAAACCCCTCCTCCCAGCAGTTACTTCTAACCACAGAATGCACCGCTGGTTAGAAGCTAAAAAGGACTAAGTAGAACAATATTTGCTTAACCCAAATAAAGCGAGAGAGGAAGAATAAAGAAGATATGAGACATATATAAAACAGATACCTGAGAGACTTAACACAATTGTTTAATTATATTACATGCAAATGGTTGAGACACTCCAACAAAAAACTGAATAAAACTCTATGCTCTTTACAGGAGACATACTTTAATGAGAACACAGGCTAAAAACAAAAAGACAGAAAAAGATATACTATGCCATTACTAACCCTAACCAAAAGAAAGCTGGGGTGATAGTAATGTGAGACCTAATATAAATATTGTAGAACACTAATGTAAACTATGGACTGTGGGTGATTATGTGTCAATATAGATTCATCAACCATAACAAATATACCACTCTGGTGGGGAATATGGATTATGAGGAAAACAATGCATATAAATGGCAAATACTCTATTTGTATCTTTCACTCAATTTTTCCATAAATGTAAAACTGCTCTAAAAAAAATTAAGTCTATTAAAAAAAGGTGGCAGCCCTGGCCAGTGTGGCTTGGATGGTTGTCCTGTAAAATGAAAGATTGTGGGTTCAACGCCCAGCCAGGGCGCACACCTAGGTTGTGTGTCTGGTCCCCAGTCAGAGTGTGAGAGACAACCAGTCGGCTCTCCCTCGCTCCACCCCCCACTCTGAAATCAGTAAGGATGTCCCTGTGGGTAAGGAAGGGGGTACAATTCAATAGGAAGGTAACAATTCTGAACTTGTATGTACCTAATAACATAACTCCAAAATAAAAAACTGAAATAAGGAAAAAAAACAAAGACAACTCCACAACCATACTTGGAGAAAATGTTTCTCAAAAACCAACAGAATAGCCTGGCTGGTGTAGCTGAGAGGAATGAGCGTGGGCTGCGAACCAAAGGGTCACCAGTTCAATTCTCAGTCAAGGCATAAGCCTAGGTTATGGGCCAGGTCCCCAATGGGGAGCACAATGAGAGACAATTACACATTATTTTTCTCCCTCTTGTTCTCCCCCCCTTCCGTCTCTAAAAATAAAAAAATAGAATCTTAAAAAAAAACTAACTCACAAAAAGTAATACCACTACCATTATTCAGCACTGAGCCATAGAGACTGCCATTAGTTCGCTATCTCACATTGTGACTTGTTGGGAACTGCCCTGCCTGGTTTTAGAAGCTGTAACCCCCTCCAAGGCTAAGACTGAGGGAAGACCTTGGAACCGTAAGCCACCAAGGAGACAAAAGTTTATCTCCCTGGCAGGAGCGCCGCTTCTGCTCCTTTTACTTCACCCTGCCTGGTCCCCAATGCTTGGTCAATTAGCCAATGACGGGTAGGATTCCCCAAGGGGGGAATGACCTAAGACAGGCACGATCACGTGGGAGGCCCCCAAGGAAGGGCTTTGGGGGCTACGGCAAAAAGGAGTGATGGACCCTCACCCCTCGGCTTTCACAAAGCCTGAGTGCTCAAGGTCTGCAAGAAAATCTCCTTATCTCTTGGTTGCCTTAGTTCCCTTGCTCCACCTAAGCCTGAAACAATGACAGGGTGGTACAGCCCTGTGCTGGAAAGAGCGGGTTCCCCAGGTGATCAGGCCTAAGAAAGAATGTGTGAAATCCTATGAAACCTGCTTTGTTTAGAATGCTCTTGGTTGAATGAGAAGGGTCCAAGGAGAAAGCAAGTTTGTTCCTCAAAGTTTTACAGCTCTTTGACCCTGACTCAAAATAGGTCCTCAGAGTTCCTTGTTATTTGATCCTTACTTCTGGGCAATAAGTAATGAGCTTTACCTGAATTCCTGTGTAAACCAACCCAATAAAAGCCATTGAGTAAAAGGCTCTTGGTCCTTCTCCTTCAAGATCGGCCACCTTTCCTCCCCAAAGGGATCATGTCTTGGTAGACTTATTCTCATCCGTGGCGGCCGGGGGGCCTCTGCAGGCGGAGCCCCCACACAGTGACTGGTCATCCATTAATGGGTATACCAGGTATCATTAATTCAAGCATTATACCTCACAATACAAATTAAGTGAAAAAGTTCATACAATTATGAACTTGTTATCATTCCATCAGCATTGTTACTAATAAATACTACTATTACCATGTGCCAGGCACTCTAAAGCCATTTTTTCCCAATGTTCAAAACAATCCTTTGATACAATTATTTTCTTAATTTAAATACATTATTTTTCAGTTACAGTTGAAACACATACTATTTTCAGATGTGCACCTTAGTGACTAGACATCATTTAACTTACTAAATGATCATCTCAACAAATCTGGTACCCATCTAATACCACATAATTATTAGAATTTGATACAATTATTATGACCCTTGTTATACAAACCAAGAAACAGGTAGAAATTAAATAATCTGCCTAAGATTAGAATATCTAGTAAACAACACAACAATGTGACAATGTCAGGTGTACAGCCCAGCTACTTGGCACCAAAATGTAAGATTCTAATTTCCACATTGCTATACTGTAGACTGCCACAATCATGTGTTCCCAAGTTATCAATGAAATGCCTACAGAATGATACATCTTTATGATGAACCAAGAAAATGCAGAAACCATACAGAATGGAAAGAGATTAGCTGCGCTCAGGCTGAAGGGTCTTCAGAATTTCACAATAAAAATAAAACAGTAATGAGACTAGCTGCAATGCAGGTAGAAAATACAACATTGTTTTTATTTTAAATTAGTAAGTCTACTTGCTATAAAAGTTTTACCTGAGACAAAATCTGGCATCCCCAGATGCAAGAGGCAACCAATTGATGTCTCATACATCGTTTCTCTTTCTGCCTCCCTTCCCCTCTCTAAAAATAAATAAAATCTTAAAAAAAAAAAAAAAATGATGTGTCTTGGTATGGTCCTCTTTGGATCCAGTTTGTTTGGGACTCTGTGCTTCCTGACTTATATGTCTATTTTCTTCGCCAAATTAAGTAAGTTTTCTTTCATTATTTTTCAAGTAAGTTTTCAATTTCTTGCTGTTCCTCTTCTCCTCCTGGCATCCCCATGATTCAAGTGTTGGCACATCTGGAGATGTCCCAGAGTAGTCTTACACCATCCTAGTTTTAATTTTTTTTCTTCTTTCTGTTCTGATTGTTTATTTCTTCCTTATGTTCCAAATCATTGATTTGAATCCCGGCTTCCTTCCCTTTATTGTTGGTTCCTGTAGATTTTTATTTCACTTAGTGCAGAAGTGTCAAACTCATTTTCACCCGGGGCCACATCAGCCTCACAGTTGCCTTCAAGGGGCCAGATGTAATTTTAGGACTACATAAAGTAACTGCTCCTTAACAGTTAAGCAAAAGCTCAGTGCTGCTCCGGGTAAATGCCGGGCTGGATTCGGCCTGGGGCCTTGGTGTTTGCCACATGAAACTTAGCATAACATTCATTTCTTTATTTATGTTGTTGCTGTACAGAGTGAATTCTCAGAGAACCCTATTACCAGTGTTTTGAACTCCGAATCTGACAGGTTGGAGATCTCTGTTGTGTTTATTCATTCTTTTTCTGGGGTTTTGATCTGTTCTTTCATTTGGGCCAAACTTATTTGTCTCCTCAATTTGACAGCCTCCCTGTTTCTGCGTATCAGTTAGAACTGCTCTGACTCCCTGTCTTAGCACACCTGTTAAGCACTACATGGCAGAGCCTCAGTTAACTCCTAGAGTAGGACACCCCCTTTACTGCTCTGTGGCTGTGTGAGGGGCAGGCTCAGAGAGGGAACGACGCTGCTGCCTGGCTTCTACAGGCCTGCCCGGCACTCGCCCCATATCCAGTCACTTACCCCCTTCCCGTCAGTGACTGGCACCTTCCAGCTGTTGCCCTGGTGGTAAATGTCAGAGTGGGTGGGTTTGCGTAAGTTCCAAGTCTGTGCAGGCCCTTTATACAGACTCTTCTGAGAAACCACCAGTTTCTTCCACTGCTCCAACCCCCACTGGTCCCTACAGCCAGTGGTCACAGGGCTTTATCTTCCCAGCAGCATGTCCCGGGTGTCTGGTCTGGCCTGGGGATCCATCACTTGCTCCCAATGTGCCCATTATTTCCCAAGGCGTCCCTCCCGATTCCTATCCACCGCCCATTCTGCCTCTGCCACCGTCACTTCTCTGTGCCACACCATGTCTCCTTGCCTCTCCACTCCTCCTACTTGTCTGGATGAATGTGGCTTCTTTAAATCCCTGGTCGTCGGACTTCCATACAGTTTGATCAGTTCGACTGCCTGGCAGTTCTGGGTGTTACTTGTTTTGAAGTTAGCTGTAATTCTTCTTGTGGTTGCCATGAGGAGGCAGCAATGCATGTCTACCTACGCTTTCGTCTTGACCAGAAGTTGGAAAAGAAAGTTTTGATAGATCTGTGGAAGTTGTATTTTTTCTGATATATTAAAAAGTTTCCTAACTTTCCTAATCTTTAAGTAAAAAAAAAACAAACCTTGCCCTGGCTGGCGTAGCTCAGTGGATTGAGCGCGGGCTGCGAACCAGGCATCGCAGGTTCGATTCCCAGTCGGGGCACATGCCTAGGTTGCAGGCCATGTCCCCCAGCAACCGCACATTGATGTTTCTCTCTGTCTCTCTCCCTCTCCCTTCCCTCTCTAAAAATAAATAAATAAAATCTTTAAAAAAAAAAACAAACCTTAACAATAAATTTAAAATATTATATTTACAAGTTAAGTCCTTAAAAAGATATTTAGATTTATCTAAGTTTGCCATCTTGAAATGACTGATAATTATATATTTGTAAATATAGTGGAAAATGCTAAGAGACTTTAATGAAGGATGTAAGTGATGTTAAATATTTTAAGATTAAATTCACATTACAAAGTAAACAATCAAAAATACTTGTTCCTACAAAATATATTACTATATTTAAAATCTGAAATTGAATTTAAAGGTTTAAGAAAAATGACTTCTTACAATTCTAATAAACCAAATGCTAATTTCAATACAAGTAACATAACATATAACTCTTTTCCTTATACAAAAGGCTTGCTCATAACATATTTTAAAAACTAATGACAATTTATCCCCCAGTAATAAGACTACAAAATAAGGACCCTCTGATTTTTGTTTTCTGGTTAAGGAAGAGACTGGCCTACAAAAATGTATCATGTTACTCAATTACTGGATATATCATATCTCTTCCCCCTTTCTAAATATACTATTTCTTTTAAAGATTTTTATTTTTTTTATTTTTATTTTTATTTCTATTTTTATAGAGAAGGGAAATGGGGGGAGAAAAATCAATCAGTTGCCTCTCACATGCCCCCAACCAGGGACCTGACCCTCAACCCAGGCAAGTGCCCTGACCAGGAATCAAACCTGCACCCTTTCAGTTCACAGGCCAATGCTCAATCCACTGAGCCCTACCAACAGGGCTAAATATACCCCTTCTTTACGAACCTAGTCCTGCCCAATTCCCATGTCCAGTTCTATAGGTCTTGTTCCTTCTTCCTCTTCACTACTTATAAATCATGGAAATCCCAATTAAATTTTATGAATTTACAGCTCAATGCAGGTACTGAGAAATAGTATCAACTTTCCTAAGTATCAAAAATATTCTTGCTTTTAAAGGACAGGCTGGAATAACAGCATGGTCTTAAGTGTAAGATAAACTGTATCTTCATAAACAATTATATTGGATAGGCTTTAAAATTAGTGATGTCCAGTACCATCAATAAGATTCTGATTTAACTGGTCCAGGCATCCCGATTTAATAAAGCTCCCAGATGATTGTGATCCAAGAATGAGAACTATTCAAAAAAAGGAGTAAGTTAAACAACAGAAGACAACATGGAAAGAAAGAAATCAGACAAAACTGGAAATGTGTAACATTCTACAGGATAACTAATTCAGTCTCTTCAGTAAATCAATGACACGGAAGAAAAAAGTATGCAAGATAAGAGGTTCACAACACCTCTAGAACCTCTGCAGTGCTCTGGCCAGGTAGCTCAACTGGTTAGAGCACTGTCCCAATACGCCAAGGTTGCAGGTTCGATCCCTAGTCAGGGCACATATAAGAGGCAACCAAGGGCCCTCAGTGGATTGCGCGAGGGCTGCAAACCAAAGTGCCGTCAGTCCGATCCCCAGTCAGGGCACATGCCTGGGTTGCAGGCGCCAGGTCCCCAGTAAGGGGCACGTGAGAGGCAACCACACATTGATGTTTCTCTCCCTCTCTTTCTCCCTCCCTTCCCCATCTCAATAAACACATAAAATACTTTTAAAAAGTAAGTGGAACAACAAATTGTTATCTCTCTTTTAAAGAAGATCTAATCAGTGCAATGCATAGATCTTGTTTGAAGCCCAATTCAAACTAAATATAAAAATAGATCCTGATAAGAGAAAAATCTGAACATAAACTATACACACACAGTATCAAGAAACCATGGATTATTTTATACACATGATACTGGTACAATGGTGGCATAAGAAATTGTCCTTAATTTTTTTAGAGATGCACTTTCTAAAATTTAGGGATGAAATGTAATGTCTGAGATTTACTTTAAAATACTTCAGCCATGGCTGGTGAGGCTCAGTGTATTAAGCGCCAGCCTGTGAACCAAAAGGTCGCCAGTTCAATTCCCAATCAGGGCACGTGCCTGGGTTGCAGGCTAGGTCTCCAGGTGAGGGCATGTAAGAGGCAACTGACTGATGTTTCACACACTGATATTTCCTTCCCCCTCTTTCTTACCCCTTCCCCACTCTCTACAAATAAACAAATAAAATCTTTTTTAAAAAACATAAAATACTTCAGCATGTTAACCAATGAAAAGAATGTCTGAAATTGACTTAAAAACAATATAGCCTGGGGGAGGAAGTAACAGATACAACACTGTTTGAGAGTCACTAAGACTGGTGGGTAATTCAGTATTCTATTTTTCTATGTTTGAAGGTTTGATAGTTTGTAAGAAAAAAATATGTACTTCACAGAACCCAAAGCAAATACAGCAAATTAGTAACGAATCTGTTTACGGTAAGCTTTCTCTGGAGAGCTAGAATCTAACACATACCCTTGACAAAACAATTACACTCCTCCAGACAAGAAGCTCATCCCGCTCCACACAGCGCTGGGGCAGGGAGAGACCGGAAGCAGAGGAGGAGAGAACACCCCACCAGACAGACCGCATCAGGCAGTGAGCAACGACGTGTTACAGCCACATCCCAGGAGTGTATCACAGATTTTGAACAATTTTTAAGCAGAATGCTAAGTAGGATTTTAAGCAATTCTAACAGCAAAAGACAAAACATATGTCTATTTCTAGGAGGCATAACATTAGACTCGCTTTAAAATGTAACGATGTTCCCTTCAGCAGCATGACTTTACTCTCAACACTTCTCTGCCTCACCGAAGACTCTCTTCTCTCCCACCAAGACAACAGATAGTCCTTTACATGTTTCCTTGCAAAATTATCAAACTCAATGAAAGTAAAAATTCTGCCACCATGCAGTATTTTCAGAACTCACTTTCTGGAAAATACTATTTGCTTTTACAAGTTTGCAACAGCCCTGGCTGATGTGGCTCAGTGGACTGAGTGCCACCTTGCAAATCAAAGGGTCACTGGATGATTCCCAGTCAGGGCACATGCCTGGGTTGCAGGCCAGGTCCCAAGCAGTGGGCGTGCGGGCGGCAACCACACATTGATACTTCTCTCCCTTCCTTTCTCCCTCCCTTCCCCTCTGTCTGAAAATAAATATTTTTTTAAAAAGTTTGCAACAGCCCTGGGTCGGTGGCTCTATTCATTACAGCATTGTCCTGTACACCAAAAGGTTTCAAGTTCCATCCATATTTCTGGGTTGCAAGTCCTACGCCCAGTCAGAGTATGTATGGAAGGTAGGCAAGCAATGTTTCTCTTACACTGATTTTTTTTTCCCTCTCTCCCCTCCTTCCTCTCTCTCTAAAATCAATTTTTTTGAGAACATATCCTCAGGGGAAGATTTTTTTTTTAAGTTTGCAACAAGAAAGCCCTGTCTGATGTGGCTCAGATGACTGAATGCTGGCCTGCAAACCAGGTTGCCAGTTGGATTCCCAGCCGGTGCATGCCTGGATTGAACCCAGGTCCCCAGGTGGGGCATGAGAGGCAACCTATAAATTTCTCTCTCATACATTGATATTTCTCTCCCTTTCTCCTTCCCTTCTCCTCTAAAAGTAAATAAATACCCCTGGCTGGTGTAGCCCAGTGGATTGAGCACAGGCTGTAAACCAAAGGGTCGCTGGTTCCTGGTTCAATTCCCAGTCAGGGCACATGCCTGGGTTGCAGGCACGCATATTTATGCATGGTGAGAGGCAACCATGTACTGATATTTTTCTCTTCCCTTCTCCCCCTCCTTTTCCCTCTCTGTAAAATTTTTAAAAAGCTTTAAAAAACCCTTTTAAAGTAAATAAATAAAATGTTTGCAACAAAAAAATCTCTAATAAGACAAATATTAAAACTGGCAATCGAAATAGAATCTGTTAATCTGATTTTTAAGTGTTAATACTTAACTGTTTACATACAGATGACAAATCTCCCTGGTTCTGTCCTTTTCATTTGATTCAAAAATGGTAATCAGCCCTGGCCTGGTAGCACAGCTGGTTAGAGCATAGTCCCAATATGCCAAGGCTGTGCCTTCAATACCCCATCAGAGCACATAAAAGAATCAACCAATGGCCATGGCTGGTGTGGCTCAGTGGATTGAGTGCCAGGCTACGAACCAAGGAGTGACCAGTTCCATTCCCAATCAGGACACATGCCTGGGTTGCAGGTCAGATGCCCAGTAGGGGGCACACGAGAGGCAATCACACACTGATGTTTCTCTCCCTTTCTCCTTCCCTCCTCTAAAAATAAAATATTTTTTTAAAATCAACCAATGAATGCATAAGTAAGTGAAACAACATATCAATGTCTTTCCGATCAGTAAGTTAAAAAGGTGAAAGGGGGAGGGGGAGGGGGAGGAGAGGGGAAGGCCTTGGTTGTTGTGGCTAGTACACTGAGCTCTGGCCCAGGAACCGAAAAGTCTGATTCCATTCCCAGTCAGGGCATATGCTTGGGTTGTGGGTTGGGTTCCCTGTCAGGGGCCTGCAAGAGGCAACCACACAGAGGATGTTCTTCTCCCTCTGTCTTCCTCCCTTCTCCCCTCTCTAAAAGTACATAAATAAAAGACTTTTTAAAAAAATTGGTAATCACATCCTACAACTTCTGCTTCAGTATTGGGTGGGCCAAAAAGTCCATTACGTGTTTTAGCATACGATGGCTCTGGTAGTGCTTGTATTATGACAACTGTCATATTGGCGTGCATTTTAAAAAATGTCAAAATTGGTGAATTTTTGTGCAGCCACTTTAATATCGAAGATAAAAAAATACGCAAAATTTCAGCATATTACGCTTTATTATTTTAAGGAAAGTAAAAGCACATTTTCAAATGCAAAAAAAAAAAAAAGAATTGTGCAGTGTATGGAGAAGATGCTGTGAATGACCGAACATCAGAAGTCGTTTGAGAAGCTTCTTGGTCCTACTGACATTTTGGCAGGATAATTCTTTGCTGTTAGGCTGTCTTATGCATTGGAAATATCCAAGTCCATAATTATGGGTGAAAAAAAAAAAACAGACGTTTTGGCCAACCCAATACAACAACTGCGGTAAAAGATAATTCAAGAGCTCTTTATTCAGTTGTTCTGCTCGCACAAAATGCTTAACATGGCCCGGTAACTAAAAAACCCTATGTCTTCATACACAAATTGACAAAAATAGAAACTGCATAGTTAGAACCTATACTACGTCCAGCAAGTGATTATAAAAATTCATCAAAATAAGTATTTTAAAGCCTTCGACAAGTGTGCAGTTTAGAGCAAAAACTAATGAAGGCCTGGCATATCCTCACAGCCGCAATATTTTTATTTTTATTACGCTGAGGAGGTAAAAGGAAAAAACTGCCGAAGAGGAACATTTCTCCACCTCTCAGGCACCAAAGATTATTCCTGGGGAACAAGTGGTCTGAAGACCTGGGCGTGGCCCAAGGAGGATGACCAATCAGAGCTGGAGTTACAGGTCGGGTTCGCAGGCCCCTCCCCCGCGCACGCGCGCACGCGCCGCTCGCCCCCAGCGGCGCACCTGGAGGCGCGGCGCACCTGGGGCCCACCCGGCCGCAAACCGCCGCGCCCCGGCGCCCCCGCCGCCGCCCCCGGGGCCGTTTCCTACCAAAACAAACACAGCCACCCCCAAAGCAAAACAACCCCACCGCGGGAAGTCTCACGGCCCCGGAGACGCCCCGGCCCCCCTCCCGCCCGCCTCTGAGCGCGGCTCGGTCACTTCGCCCCGCGAGCGGGAGCCCCGAAAAGGGGGCGGGAGGCGGGCGCTCGGAAACACGGGCCGGAGATGTCAGAATCTCACCAATTCCTCGTAGCTCCTGCTGTGCTCGTTGCCCTCCCAATCCAGCCTCTTCGGCAGCAACTGCAACGACACGAAATGCACACGAGTGACCACCGCGTGGGTCCGGGGTGGAGGGGAGGCGGGCTGGGGGCCGCGACGCCGGGGCTGCAGGCAGCGGGGCCGGGCGAGGGACCCCGGACGAGGCCGGGAGAGGGGACGGAGGCCACGGGGCGGGGGCGACGCGATGCACAGACCTGATACTGCTCCAGCTCCTGCACCAGCACCTGCAGCCGACGAGACGCGCAGTTAGAGGGGCGGGGGCCGCACCCCGGGCCACCCCGCGCCCGCCTCCCGGACCCCAGGCGCTGGCGCGGCCGGGCCGGGCCGCGGCCGTCCGCAGGGCCCGCACTCACCTGGGCGGCTCTCCGACACGGGCCGGCCGACAGGTACCGGGCGATTAGGAAGTACAGCTCTGGAGGGAGGGAGGGAGAGAGGGAGTCGGGTCACGAGCGGGCGCGCCGTGGGAAGGGGACCGGGGCGGGGGCGTCGCGGGGAGGGCTCGGGCGGCGCGTCTTACCCGACTCGATGAGGGGCACCGGGCGTCGGGCTGGCGAGGACTCCGCCATGGCCAGCCGTGGGGTGAAGGGCGGGAGCGAGCGAGCGAACGAAGCGTGTAGGCCGCGCCGAGGCCTGACCGGGCCAGCGTCCCTCTATCTCAGGCGCGCCGCCGCCACCGCCATGTCGTGCGCGCCGCCAGTGCCGATGCTTCCGCAGATGTAGTCCCTCCGCGGCAGGAAAAGTAGTCCACCGAAGGGGAAGCCCGACGCCACTGGACGACGCCTGGTCGGGCCGGGCCGGGGAGAGCGAGCCTCGCCTCCCTGTCCTCTGTCTCGGGGGGTGCCGGGAAGGGGAATTTGGGGGGCAAAGGCCCGGCTCAGGGTCGACAGCGAGTGGGGGAGGGGCGGCGCGTGCCGGATCCCTGCGCGCTGTGAGGCGCCGGCGCGGCGGCCCAGCTGCGCGGCGGGGCGGGCGCAAGGGGCGGAGGTCGGCCGCCTGCTGGGCGGGGGCCCAGCTGGGGGCCGCGGTGGGGGTGGGGACAGGTCCTGGCGCCCCCGGCGACACGTGAGGCCTTGGGACTCGCCGCCAGCCAGCCGGGGTCGCCTTCTTCGGGCTTTCGGAAGGGACATTTCACGGGTGGTCATCTGGTTTCAGGGTATTCGCCCCTTGACCCCCCACGAAGATTGCTCGCTGCGAAACGCCTTGAAAACTGAGAATCTCGCCGACCTCAAAAGGGAGAACGGCCCGAGAAGCTTCCCCAGGGAGGGGAGGAGGAAGGCGGGGAAGCTGCAGGTTGGGAGGGGGAGTGTGGGCAGGGGTCCGCGGACTTCGACCCTCTGTCGTCGGGAGAGCACAGCGAACGTTTGCGGAGCGTCCACGTTGCCACATGCGGTGGTAGAGATTAGAATAAATAAGACCGAGCCGAAGTCCTTGGAAAACCCAGCAGGCTAGTGGAGAGAAAGGGTTAAGAAAATGCAGCACAGCCGGAGGATGTAAACCTGGCTAGGCCGGGAAAGCCGCCCAGAGGGTTGCCTCCACGGATAGGAAAGGGATGGGAGGAAGCGGACAGCACTCCGTTCCAAGGGAGAAAAGCAGGAAACGGGGGAACGCAGGGGGAACCATATGTAATTAAGATATTCTTAGGAGCAGTGGACAAAGACCAGAAACGTTCCTTTAATTGCCATGCTATGCCTGCCTTCATGTAGTACACATTGTCCTTCTGATCCCCACCCGGTGTGTATAAAAAAGGGGTTCCAGGCTTATGAACAAAAGGTCACGAGATGAATAATTTCAAGTTTAAGGAACTCCACTTGAGTGTGACAACTTGGGGTGACTTTGGAGGTGTGGATGGGACCCAATCAGTCAGAAGTTAAAATTGGGAGCAAGTGAAAGGTTCTAAGGTAGTTTTAGTCCCAGGATAGATCTAAGACGGTAAAAACCAAGAGGCAGGAAAAGCACTTAGTAGACCCCTGAAATGGGAAAGGTGTAGGTGCATTAGGGCAAGAGCTATAAGGATGGAGAGGAATAGACAGAATCAGAACTGAGTATGGGTTCATCCACAAGGTGAGGATGAGTGCAGTGGGAAGAGTCACAAAAAAATCTCAGTTTGGGCCTTAGTAGGTCAAGGTTGTGTCACTGGCTGAGGTAGGGCATACAGGCTGGAGCTTAATCATTCACGTGGACAACTACTGTGGAACAACTTGATTATGTGAAGTTGCCAGCATATATTCCTGTGAGACAGTCTGATCTGCTACAAGATCACCACCAAAGTTAGCAAATGAGGACGACAAAAAAAAAAGAATTGAAACCTTCAAAGATTGACCAAGGAGTTGCATGTTTCATTGTGTAACAATATAATAAAAGGAAGATAAGAAAGATAGCCCCTAAAACATGTCATAAAAATGCATATCCCCAGCACTGGTTATTATCCAAAAGTATAGTTCTGGTGTGGGCAGCATGGTAACCACGAGAGATCAAGAATGATGACAGGAGGGTTTGTTTTTGTTTTGGGGGGGTTTGGTTTTTTGCAAGAATTCTAGTGGTTCCAACTTACTCCATGACAAGTACTGTTACTAGATTTGAAATAGAGACAGATTTCTGATAAGGCAGAATGTCTTCCCCAGTCAGGTCTCAAGTGACACAGACCCAGATTTGACCCCCTCTGCTACCAATGAAGAGGAGGAAAAGGGTGGAGGGGGGGGCTGCCAGAAGTGGTCTCCAAACAAGGCCAGAAGAATCATGTATGTGTCCCTCACACCTTTGAATCCAAGCCATTCCTAGTGAACACAGTAAGTTTTGCTTTTGGGCCCATGGAAATAACTTGAATTTCACCACAGGAAAGCTGTATGGAGAGCTAAGTTATTGAAAAGTTGTTTGGGGAGCAAAGGTTGGAAAATCTTAATGGCTGGTGACATCAGTGATATGCTGTCACCCATCTCTGCTATCAGGGAATGAGGATATTTTAGCAACCCCTCTCCTGGATAAACACCACCTATCTGCACACAGCTCCTAGTCCGGTGCCATTCACGTGCCCCACAGCTGAGAGAGCTGGGGCCCAGGGAGATTGAGAAGGGTCCTGGGGCCTCCAGCCAGGCTGCAAGCTGGGAGAGGATAGTCCTACCTTAGACTGAACACAAGCACTGCAAAATTCTTTCTCCCTTCGCCCCTTTCTGCAAAGGAGGAAATCGGGGCCTGAAAAGGAGAGGACTGAACAGAAGATCACACAGGTAGTACATGAGACAGCTGAATCTAAAAATTCATGCCATAAACACTGGCCTGGTCACATCGCTGGCAACTTGGAATTCAGATTCTGTTATTCTCATTTTTTTAATTTTAAGGATGAGGAAACTGAGGCTCTGAAAGTTTAAGAAGTTGCCTAAGAATGAAAAACCTTTTTAAAAAAGTGAAAAAGTAGAATTCACTGGGTCGCTCCAAGTCAGCACTTAGGAGGCACAAATGCATTAAGTGTGAAATCTTATCTGGAAAATGGTGAGGAAACCAGTCTGTTTCCAATAATTCACATAGGAGAGTGGTCAAAAATAAGGAATAGAAAGTAGATTAGGGTCAATTTTGAAAGAGTTTGAAAAGTAAATACCAGCAGTGGAGAGCACATAAAGCGTTATGCCTAATTCAAAGTCTAGTGTCGGTATGCTGATGCAGATGTACATGAGCTGAATTTAGGATCGTCCAGCAGGTGGTGTTCACCCATGCACAGTGTATCAGCATAGTTCGGAGGGACATAAAGAAAGTAGATGGCAGCCCTGGCTGGCGTGGCTCCGTGGATTGAGCACCGGCCTGCAAACCAAATGGTCACTGGTTTGATTCCCAGCCAGGGCACCTGCCTGGGTTTCGGGCCAGGTCCCCAGTAGGGGGCACAAGAGAGGCAACCGCACATTGATGTTTCTCTCCCTCTACCCCTCCTTTCCCTTTTCTAAAAATAAATAAGTACTTTTTTAAAAAAGTAGATGACACTGAATCTATTGATCTACATGAGCAGCTAAAGTCAAGGGCACGCTATACCTGCTTCATTTCATTTATTCAACAAACGTACTGAAAGCCTTCTCTACGGCAGGCACTATCGTGCGCACACTGGCTTCTGTCAGATAAATCTCCTAGGGAAAGACAGTTGACATCTTGATAGATTTCCAGAGGACTTCAAAAGAAAAAAAAAAATGAGTCTGACTTCTTAAGCCCTCAGTCACTTGCAGCACTTGCGTCTAATTCCATTCCTGAGGCCCCTCCTCCCCCCCCCCTGTCTTTCCCTCAGGACCTTTTCTTCCCTTTAACCTAACCAGCGACCGGTGAAGGCTACTTGTCCCCACCTCCCTCGGCAAATTGTTTCACTTTTATCTCTTCCTCTGGAGCTTGGGTTCTCCGGTGTCACTCACTGTCTTCTGTCCCTGTGTGCTCGCACAGGGCAGGCGTTGGCCCACATCCGTCTCCAGGGCTCACCAGTTGTCCCTTTGCAACATTTCTCACCGCACTGGAGAAGGCGCAGTGTGGTGGACCAGACGCTAGGAACGTGGGAGCTGGAATCGGAATGTGTCTGCGTCTGAACACCACTTACTGGTTGAGCAACCCCTCTGTGACTCAGTGTTCGTTTTTGGCTGTTATCCATCATCGTTTCAATGGGGGTAACTAACCCAGTGAGTGTTTCTATATCCTGGACACTGCGCTCAACCTTGTTCCACCCTCGCGAGACAGCTAGAACACATGGGTGGCTTCGTGAGCCTCTGCTCTCCGGAGAGAATGCCTGCCTGTGAAGCTCGGGGAGCGGTGCCTCGCTCTCAGCGGGACACTGCTGCATAACAATGATCCTCTTTCTCTCAGTTCCCCCGGTTATCAAAGAGCCTCTTCAAAGGTCTCCTAGACTCCCTACCTAACTGATCCTATGCCTTGAAGTTTCCTTAAACACAATTTAACACTTTCTCTCTTCAACCCTTTCTAGTTCCCTATCACCTAATCCACAAATCCTGACTTTGTTTTTAAAACGGCACCCCTGCTGCATCCCCAGCCTGAAGGCACTAGGCTGACTCTCTCGCCCTCAGGCCTCATCCCCTAGGAGGCCTCATCAGGAGATGGATGGGTGGGAGGGCAGTGAGGGTGGGTTTCTATTTTCCCAGCTCCTTTTCTGCCCAGTCACAAGTCCTCAGGGGCTGCTGATCCTCCGCCGCAGGCCACGGTCCACGAAGGACAGCCCTCTCTCCACACAGACCCACTCCGGGTTTTAACACCCCTCCTTCCCCTGGTTCCTCGGCCCTCCGACTTCTCCTCTGGGGCGGACGGGAGCCACCCCGTGCTGATATAACTCGGCCCACATCCTCGCCAGTGTTAGCCGGCATCGGTATCTCCGCTCAGTGATCCCAAAGGATCATGCCTTCCGTTTTCTGCCAGAACTCGGTAGGTACTAGAGCTCTCCGTGAGGGGCCCGCATTCCCACTCCCACTCTGCCCAGAACATCCTCTCTCCAGTTCTCTCTCCCTCTGCTCTCCTGTCTCTAACTTGTCTCTGCAGCGTGTCCTCTGGCTTGAAAGGACCCGCCTAGATCCCTGCGCTGCTTCCTTCCCAAACTCTTTCCGGAGTCACTTTGGCCCGTGTTGGTCCCTTTTCAAAAATCTCAGAATCGCCTCTCTTTTAATCACACGTGCAGGCCATCGGTGAGCTCTAATGAGCTCACCTTCAAAGTCCAGGGTTCAGGAGAGCCAACGCCTGCCCGAGTGTGGTTGGTAGTAATATGGGTGTAATAACTTATAGTTTTAATTTGAACATTTCACCTCAAATGTTATATGGTGTGCTTGAGTGTGATATTGCCACGCTACAGAATTGCATACTTACGATTTTGTAATAAAAGAGGGGCGTTATTTCTGTCGGACCCTATATGGCTAGAGTGGAAGCACTTCTCACCTGGATGAGCGCCCAACCGCCTAAGTGTCTTCCTGCTTGCCATCGCCCAGCCGACACCTGTCCCAACGGGCAGCTGGAGGGGTCCTGTTCAAACCTGACTCAGACCTGTCCCCCTCGCCCAGAACTTTCCCATGGCTCGCATCTGACTAGAGGAGAAGCCCAGGTCCTATGAGGCCCTGACAAGCTGACCTCTTTAGTCCTTCTCTGACCTGCTGTCCCACTACTCTCCCCCTCCTCTCCTGCTCTTCCAGCCACGCTGGCTGCCTTGATGGCCCTGGGGGACCAGGCATGCTGCTGCCTCAGGGCCTTTGTGCTTGCTGTTCCTTCTGCCAGGAGCGCTCTTCCCCTGGAACACGGTATGGCTCAGTCCCTCACCCCCTTGAAATCTTGGCTCCAATGTTGCATTGTTGGTGACACCTTCCCTGACTACCCAAAATACCCTAAATAAAAATAAAGCTTGCCCTCAGCGCGTGGCCCCATTTCCCTTTTCTCCTTCCCGCTTCCTTTCATCCACAGCACCTCTGACCTTCTAACCTGCGGGAAGAGTTGCCTGCACTGTGTGTTTCCTGCCTGCCCCCTCCCACTCTGAAGGCAGGCAGAGATTTCTATCTGTTTTTCCCTCTGGTATGTGTCTTGAGCTACAACTAAGCCTGACAATGGTAGATGCACAATAAATATTTGTTGGATGTTTAATGAAAAATTTCCCAACAAGACAGGCCCTCAACTATGAGGTGGTGATGCTCTCAACAGTCACTCATAAATCTTTTGGTTGGTGTGGTTTATCCCGAGGACAGCCCACAAAACCCGATGGCCCCAACATACCCGGAGACAGGGCTCCCTGCTGATTCCAGGGCTGCCGTGAAGACAAGGCCAGCAGAGATGGAACCTGGAGGGCCAGGAGGGCCGCGCCCCTCTCCACAACTTTCCCCCACCGACGCCCCAGGGGCCCCATGGGACAAGAGCCTCCTGGCTTCTCAAAGGAGGAAGAAAGTAGAGTCTGGAGAGAGGTGGGGCAGGAAGAGGGCATGTTCAGGAGTAGGAACGGAGGAGAGAACACCCTGCCACGTCTTTCGCCAGTACTACCTTCGCCACACTGGGCCCCATGCACAGATGCCTGGCACCCTCAGCCAAGCACAGCCTTCTGGGGGTCCCTCAGGGCCTTGCTGATGGCAGAGATAGGAGACAGAGAAAACCGGCCTCACCTGCTCACCACCTGCTCACAAGACCTGCTCACAAGGAGAGCCCTTGGGGCTTTTGGGAGGGCGGGGCAACCCCAGCAGGCCCAAAGGAAGTCTTCAAGAAGTCTGCAAAGGGTGGAGAGAAATTGTGAAGGGGTGAAGGTAGGGACTGCTTAATTTCATTTATTTAGAGAGAGGGGGAGGGAAGGAGAAAGGGAGGGAAAGAAACATCAATGTGTGGCTGCCTCTCATGAGGACCTGGCCCTCAACCCAGGCATGTGCCCTGACTGGGAATCAAACCTGCAACCTTTTGGCTCACAGGCCCACACTCAATTCACTGAGGTACACCATCCAGGGCCCTTTGTGACTGTTAATGCAATGGCCACATGTAAGCTGGTTGCCTACAGCAAGATCTCATTTTCCGTCATGATATCTGACACCCTGTTTGCAACCCAGAGCAGGCTTTCTGGTCCCTCTTTTTTACTTATGGACAAAGCTGACCCAGACCCTCAGTCTAACACCATATAATCTTAATTTTCAATAATAAAGCCTCGGAAGGTTTAAAACATGAATATTGGTGATGAGATCAGGTTAAGATGAATTTTTGGCTTGAGAATGCAAATACAAAACACCCCAGTAGTTTCCTGAGTGCATCCTGTACATTTTAACACACCATCAGTGTGCCCTTTAACACACTATTTTGACCCAAAGGACCTATGTCATAACCTAAAACAAAATAGACCATTACAATTGCATCATTTTAAAAATCAACCAAGTCATTGGATTCCTCAGCCTCATTCCAGTACTGGACTGCACTCCACCCCTCATTCCTGGGGCACGGCTGTGGGGAGGGTGGAATAACGGGGAGAGTGGGCTCCACAGTACCTGCTACAGCGGAGTGTATGCAAACCGCAGACCCCAGCGTTGCCACTGCTCAGGTCATACACAACAGAAATGCACACTTGTGTTCATCAAAAGATGTGCGTGAGGATGTTCATAGTGGAACCGCTTACAACAGTCCCGCACCAGGAATAACCACGTGCCCATCAACTGTAGAGTGGATGGATAAACTGGAGTTCATTCAGAGGGCTGGGGAACCACACAAAAATGCAAGTGAATTGCACCCTAAATGACTGTCACAGACATACGTGCGGATTGAGCAAAAGACAGCAGACACACTAGATGATTCTGTGCAATTCGGTTTGAAACCAGCCAAACTAGCCTGTGGCATTAGAAGTTAAGATAGCAGATACCCTTGGGGTAGGGAGAGTGAGTGGAGGACACCTCTGGTGTTCTGGGTTTTTTCTTAGTTTGGGGTTTATTAGTCATTTGGTGAAACACTCATTGAGCTGTATGCATGACTTAGGCACCTTTCTAACTTTATAAGATAGTACTTTGAAAAAAAGTTTACATTAGGAGAAAAGAGACAAAAAGAAAAATTCCACGGTTCCTGCGGTAGTCAGAACAATGGCTCTGCCAAAATGTCCACATCCTCCCCCCTCCAAATTTGTAAATATATTCTGTTACATGGCAAAAAGGACCTTGTATGTAACTTAGTTAAGGGTCTCAAGATGGGAGGCTGTCCTGGATTATCCAGGTGGACACAGTGTAATCACAAGGGTCCTTATCAGAGGAAAGCAGGAGTCAGAATCGAAGAGGAGTTACAAGGAGGGAAGCAGGGGTTGGAGGTGCATTTTGAAACTGTAGGAAGGAGCCCCTGGCCAAGCAGAGGGCCGGGCGAAGCTGGAAAAGGGAAGGGAACAACCCTCCTCTGGAGCCTCCAGGACGAACCAGCTCTGCCGACACCCTGATTGTGACCCATTTGAAACCCAGTTTTCACTTCTGACCTCCACGATTGTAAACTAATACGTTTGTGTGAGGCCAGTAAGTGTGTTACAGCAGCAAGAGGTGCCAGAAGCAACTTTTAAGATCCTAATAATCTACTTCAGTAATAATAATTTGCTAAGTTACGTGAAACTATTTCGTTCATTGTTCAAAAATTTCAGACTTTGGAAAAGATGCCTCTCTTTTCCTTCTTAGGTTAGATAATTCTCAAAAGAAGGTTCAGACGGACTCCAACCTATTTAAATATGAATAATCAGAATTATTTCCATCTGGCCACCAAAAAAAATTTTTTTTTAAGTTCTGGCTTCCGTCAATAATTGGGGTTCAACCTGAGAAAGCAGATCGTGGGGTCTGTGCCAAGGATTCGACCTGCAGCTGGGGAAGCTGGTTACACAATCTCTGTAAGGCGTCCTGTCTTCCTTTCTGACGCTGGAGCCTGAAGCACACAGGGCAGGAAGTAGGGAAGAGAAGGTGGGGAGGTCTAGGACAGACTGGAATCCACAATGACAGATACGAGGCGTGGGGGTGTCTCTCCACCAGCCTCTAACTTGGAGAATGTGGGTATCTTGTGAGAGAAGGTGACACCCTTTGTCAAAGAACTAAGTCACACCTGGAGAATCCGGGGTGGGATGCAGGAGCAAGAGTAGCTCCAGAGAGGCTGGGTGGGCATGTGAACGCCAATAGCTCCTGGAGCCCTGCATGGACCTGCTGAGTGTAAAAGTCCCCATGCTCTAGCTCCCAAGGTGCTGCCACATGGCTTTTGTAGCCCACTCTACGTGCAACATACAGAGGGGAGAATGCTGGGAAATGCAGCTCAGCTCACCACGGTGGCCCATCTCACAGCCTCCTGATTAGCTGGCATCCCTCGGGCGGGGGAGAATCCCTTCACTTCTTCTGAAAAAGGTAAATAATAATAAATATGCATGGATTTCCATAATAGTTAAATGAAGCAGTATATGTTCTGGGCACCCTGCCTAGACTAGGATGCTTACATTTTTGCTGAATTAGTTCATTGATCCCACTACTAACTCAGATGCTCAAAGAATGTGCTTTGGTTTAACTGTTCACTCGTAAAGATAACCAGCTCTCTGCAATGGTAAAAGACAGCTACTACACACAAATACGTGAAGTATTTTATACCACATGCTTCTGCGGTCAGATGACAGGAATGTGACTCTGGTCTCCACTTGGTACCAGATCCTGTGGGCAAATCAGGTGAACATGGTAATGACGTTGTTAGGGAAGATGGAGGGTGATAGCTCTGACCTCACAGAGTTGTCTGATTAACGTAGACAATGAGGGCACCTGCTTAAAACAGCGCCTGGCACACAGCCAGTCTGCTCACCACCACCCCCGTCATGATTCATGTGTACAGACCTGAACGCTACCTCTGGGTGGGATGTGGTGGTTTTTTGTTTTCTCCTTTTGTGCTTTTCTATGTCTTCAGTATCATCTACAATAAACAAACACTTCATTTTTAAACACTCCCCCCACCAATAAAAGTCTGTCTTTGCTCACAAGTCCTTCTGACTCCGTGCACACAGTGCCCGTTCTGCCTTCTGCTCCTCTCTGGACAAGCAACTTCAGAATGACAGCCTCTCTGGATCTGCAACACCAAGCTTGCACCTCATCCTCTCTCTAGTTTTCTCTCTCTTTTTTTTAAGAAGATTTTATTTATCTATTTTTAGACAGAAGGGAAGGGAGGGAGAAAGAGAGGGAGAGAAACATCAATGCGTGGTTGCCTCTCACGTGCCCCCCACTGGGGATCCAGTAGCAACCTAGGCATGTGCCCTAGACTGGGAATCGAACCAGCGACCCTTTGGTTCTTGGGCCAGTGTTCAGTCCGCTGAGCCACATCAGCCAGGGCTCTCTATAGTTTTCTATCATTATCTCGTATTTTTGGCTTCCTCTTGCTCCTCCAATCCAGAAGAGGGACTTCTGTCCTATTAGGTAAACAGTAAATGCATCTTCTGAATAGTTGCACTGTAAAATTCAAACATGATTAGCCGAGAGAGAACATTTTCTTCTAGCCAGTAGGTAAGGTATTCCCTGCCAAAATCAACTCTACCTTTTCAACGTCTGATTCAAGAGGCAAATATTTCTCCATGGCAACCTTGTAGCTAAATTTAGATGCCTCAGCAAAAGTATCCACATTTTAAAAATATTTATTTCAAGATTCCAAATAAACCCAATGCCAAGTTTAGCAACGTCTAAGCACAAGCCTAACAGTGTTTTCTTAACCAAACGATTGTCTTCTTTCTCTGTTGTTTTGCTCCCCCCACCCTTCTAATTTTTATCTTGGACAGTCTCAAGCCTATAGAAGAATTGAAAGAATAGTATAAAGAAATCTTCTATATCCTTCATGTTCATCATTGACTTTTTATGTTTTCATCCTCACCCGAGGAGATGCTTATTGGCTTTAAAGTGAGGGGGAGGGAGGGAGAGAAACATCAATGTGAGAAATGTCAATCAGCCACCTACCTTATGTGCCCTTACTGGGGACCAAACCAGTCACCTTAGCTCTGTGCCCTGACCTGGAATCAAACCCATGGCCTTTCGGTCTACGGGATGATGCTCCAACCGAGTTACTCCCGATAGGGCCAATTGTTTACTTTTTGCCACATTTGTTTACTTATTTTGCTGAACCATTCGAAATGAAATCACACCCATCATGACTTTTCACCTCACATAATTCAGTAGGTACCGACTAAAAACACGGTTCCATGTGATGACCACATCCCCCCAAGTAAACAATAATCTTTAAAGGTTAGATGACTGAATAAACAAAATGGGATACATACATACAATAGAACATTGCCCTTAAGAAGGAAGGCATTTCTGACACAGGCTACAGCAGGGGTGACTCTTGAGGACACTGTGCTAAGTGAAGTAAGCGGGTCACAGAAGGACAGGTCGTGCAGTCCCACTGAGATGAGGCCGGTAGAGTGGACAGAAGCACAGAGATGGAAAGTGGGGCAGCGGCTGCTGGGAGTCGGGGGACGGGAAATGATTGTTTGATGGGTACAGAGTTTGTTTTCAGATATGAAAAGAGCTATGGCAACGGATTTTGCTGGTGGCCACACAACAGACCACTTCATTCATAGCAGCTCAGTTAAATTTGTGGAATTTAATCTTTAGTTCACTCTGGCTTCAAAAATTCAATGAAATAAGAAGTGAGGCGAAAGTGAGAAATCATGCTACAACGGTTCTTGAAATATACTTCTTGGGAAAACCCAAATCAGCCCTGGTAAAAATTACAATCTTGCACATTGTAACATGCAGCCACATCCTGGTGCAGACACATCCAAGCATAAAAGACTATCAACTTTTCCTCTCTATGAACCAGGCATAACAGATGAGTGTCTTTATAATTTTACATATGAATTGACTTGAATTGATCGTTGGCTTTCACGCTGTTTTTCAGCTAGAATTTTCTACAGGTAACACAAAGTGCTTTCAGAGATAGCCTTTAAAATGGACATTATTTACAGTTTTGAATTAAACCTAAGACACAACAGTCATCTTCCCAGGGAAGAATGTAAGGGAACACTGGACTCAAATGTCCTATCCTGGTAAGATACCACAACCACATCTTCTCAAGTGTAATTCTCAACTTAAAGTTGGTTAAATTCAGTGTATTTTCTAATGCTTTACTTAATAACATATACAGGGTGGGGCCAAAGTAGATTTACAGTTCTTCCTATGGAAAATAACACAATAATTAATAAGTAATAATACAAGAATAGATTGTTTTGGGCCCTCACAACTGTAAACTTACTTTTGCCCTATCCTGTGTTGTAAAGGCAGGCAGGGCAAGGGCGGGAAGTGCGGAGGTGCGGCAGGAATCGCCCAGGAATCCAGGTATTATAAGCTCTGAGATCACTGAGGAATCTCAGCGGACATTTATTGGGCAGTGTGTGCCAGGAAATGCATTAGCTCCTCAGACCCCCCAGGAAAGGAATTACGACTTCGGTTAGGCCCTATTACCCACCCCTCCCCCTCCCATGCTGCGTTCACATTCAACTACAGCCGAGAAGGGGCTGTGCTGGCCCCTAACTCCGCAGCGGCACCACGCTGAGAGTACTTTTTGCATCTCTGTGCTGTGGCTTCCCTTCTCCCTAAAGCCTTTCTATCATTTAATCCCGTCACTTTACATTTCCATGCCCTCAAAAAACTTCAGAATACCCATTTACTTTGTTGTAATCAATGTTGAATCAGCTTCTGGAAAGTCATTTGTTGATTCTAAAGATAAAAGCCACACTGGATTAAAAATAGTGACAGCTTCTTGTTAAATTGAATCTGCATCCAATCCTGATAAAATGTATCAAACTTCAAAGATAAATTTTTTTTACTATAAATGTCCTTTTTGAGCATTTCGCTTTTTTCTACATATATGTGATTTGAAAAATATTCATCTTTGCTTCAAAATAATCTGGATGGGCCAGATGGACAGTGGTTTGATGGCTGTTGGGAGTGACTGGTGTGTGGGGCTCAGTATACCGTACTGCCTTGACTGTGGGTAAAATTATCCCTGATTCAAAAATCAAACACACACCTAACTGTAACGGCCAAATTATGGCATAGCCACACAATTAACTATTATGCAAGTATTAAAACATTTTACAAATACAGAAAAACCCAAATATATATGAAGGAAATTTGCTGTTTCTGAAATAATTACTTTCAGCTTCTGGGATTAAATGATTTTATTCTTTCAGTTTTTTTAAAAAATGAAATCTTACATATCACTCCTCTTAACATAAACCAGCTTGTTACTGAGCTGTTTTCCATAATCTGAGACTCTTCCTCACCTATTCAAAGCCTATTCCTGTTTTGAAATATTCAACTGTCTTGTAAATAAATATTTTTATCGCAAACTCATGGAACAATTGCTGATTCTGATAGGCAGATATATCTTTAGGATCTGTCAAATTAATAAAAATTACCCGTTTGTCTCACCATGCTGATTTTACAGGGGAAAATGTCTACATCTGACAAATTCTCAAAATAAACTACTATGCAACACTTACAAATGCTATACAATTATATTAACAAAGTCTGAGAAAGATTACAAAATAGGATGACAGCATGGAAAAGGATCTGAGAAAAATGCACTTTAGTTGTCTAGTAACTGAATTAAGGATGTTCTTAGCTTTTCTGCATTACCTGGGTTTTCCTAAGGAGTTGCTTCTGTATACTTAAATTACACAGTTCTCTTCCCCGCACCTTCCCAGTCCCCCAATTCCCATCCCCACCGCCACAAATACTTTTCTACACACTGCCGAACAGACTGCTGCTAACCTAACCTTTCCCCTTGACCCTCCACGATTAATCTGAGTACCAGGCACCACATTCCGGGCTTTCAGTCCTAATTCTCATTCAACTTCAGACAAGCTAGAAGATAGGAGTCTTGTTAACTGTTTTTCTAAATTAAAGATTGATTTGTTTACATCACTATTCAAAGGTATCTTCTTTTACCTCTTCAGATGTCTGAATTAATGTCAAGTCCACTGTTCTTTGTTCAACCAGTTGTTGAAAGGGCAAGAGATTTTTTGTGAATACTGATCCCAGACAGACCTCAAAGTGGATGGATCGTTTTTAAAAAAATCGTTTGACAACACACACAGTTGAGGGTTCCATTTTATCACAAAAGGGCAATGCTGAAGGCAACTAGGACCTCCAAGTACTTCCATTCCAATTTTCTAGAGAAGACGATTTCTTTTAGGTATCAATGCATAAAAATTAAAAACCAACCCATTGTACTATTTAAGAAAAATTAATAGCAATGAGCTCAGAATTTAGAAAAATTTTACTGTACAATTTATCCCCATTCATAGGATGAGGAATGTTGGGGAATATTATAAATGAACACTGCTCGATGTGTTAAAATTCATTAGCTTTTAAATATCTCTAACCAGTACAAATAGGAGCTGGAGAAATTCTGGCACGAAGTTACGCAGTGTTTGCCTTTGCTAAGTGTTCGGTTTGGTGTTTGTGCTGTCTTTGCAGAGCTGTGACCCCTGGGACTTGCTTTTAACGCATTCTTGCCTCCCACTCATCAGTTCACGGGCAAAATAACCTATTGAGAAATCTATATGTTGTTCCAGGGTCCCCCCTTGAGTGGTAACCTTGGCAAGGTACTTTCTCGGGCCCCACTGTTTTTGGAGTTGCCAAATCAGCACAGGTGTTGAATATCAACCACTTCTAAAGGATATTTAGATGGCAAAATGCAAAGTCCAATATACAGGAAAGCAAATTTCAAAAACATGCAAATACAAACCACACTAGATCTAATTCTAGTTCAGATGCTACCTATAAGCTTCCTGTGAACGGCAAATTACTTATTTTGCTCTGGAGGACATTGGACTATTTCACCATTATAAACCAATTCAATCACACAACACATCTTCAATGTACAATGCAGATGTTCAAGTATTACAGAAAAATTAGTCCTGGCTCACGTGATTCGGTGGGTTGAAGGCCGACCTGCAAACCAAGAGGTCACAGGTTTAATGCCCAATCAAGACACACACACTTGGGTTGTGGGCCAGGTCCCTGGTTGAGGGTGGTAGAGGCAACCAATTGTTTCTCTCCTTCCTTTCTCCCTCCCTTCCCCTCTAAGAAAAATAAAAAATCTTTAAAGAAACCGCTACTCTTTCAAATTTTAAGAAAACTTTGGAAGTATACGGAAACTTTTTAAATAAAACTTAAGCCATTTTTCGTAAGTGAGATTTTATTGGTTGTTCTTAAGTACACTGACATTTCAATTTGTACACAATTCTTAACATACGTACCAAAAATGTAAAATCATGTAGTTATGATCCTTTTCTGAAGTTATTCCAGTGACTTTCCAGCTTAAAATTTGGGGACTAATTTCCTTACCTTATTAAGGATACTCTTATGTATCAAGTACCGATATCTGCAAATGCTGATACGCTGTTACATCAAAGCCTGACTAGTTCACAATTTAACATATATTCTACATAATAGCATTTCCCACCCTTCACAGCACATGAACGAAGTTGCTAGGAACACTGGACTGCCACAACAAGATGCTGGAGAGTGCAGAGTTCCGACGGGGGGGGCCAAGATCAAGGAGTGGTTTTCTTCAGGAGACACTTCTACCAAAAACACGAGAATGGAAGTAATTTAAAATGTTTGAGACATAGTAAATGCACAACTGACTCCAAATTGCCATTTAGTATGCTTTGTGTTATAGGATATAAAAACTACCCCCATCTGTGGAATGTTTAGCCGGCACCCAAGACAATCGAAGCCTCCCATATTCAATATCCCACTATTTTCTGGTTGTACCAAAAAATAAACAACCAGCAAATGATTTCACCTCTTAAAAAAAATCATTTACACTTAAAAAAATGGGATGAGGTGGAATTCCCTCCTTCTTAAAAATGTTTCTAGAGCTACTAAAAAACTTGCATTTACAAAATAGTTGATAAAAATATTCCTCTGGATTGTACAAGAAGGGAGACAGGGACCACTGATAAGACATGATATATGATATTAATCAGACTTGGCTTCTTTCTCTCCTGCTTCATCCGAGGCTGGACTCTGCAAATAAAATAAAAAATAATGATTAAACAGCTGGTTTCTGTGTTGCTGCTTTGATCTTTGAGAGCTTTAGCATTTCACACAGCTTAACTTTTATTTATATATAATAAAACCACAGGTCTTAAAAACAGTTGATCCTCATTATTTGCAGGTTCTGCATTTGTAAATTCACCTGCTCATTAAAATCTATTTGTAATCCCCAAATTGGTATTCACAGCGCTTCTGTGGTTGTGCAGAGACACAGACCACCAACCAACGGCGTCGTCCGACACACACACTCCCAGCGGAGTCCTGTGTCAGCTGCCACTGTAAACAAGCATCTTTCTCACGCTCTATTTAGTGCCACACATTCCGTATTCTGTGTGTGTGTTGCCGATGTTGTGATGCGTCTTATGGAGAAAGTACATGTGGGATAGCTTCATCTAGGCATGAATTACACTGTTTTTTTTTGGGCCCCAAGCTCAATGCTAATGTATCAGCAACATATATTAAACAGAAACATACAGAAAATGAGGTTATATACTGATCACTTGATGAAATATTGTGATAGGTGCTACAAGAATCTAACCCTGTATTTTCCCTATTTGCAACTGTTCAGTATTCACAGCAACCGTATAAAATATAACCACCACGAACCACAACAATCAACTGCCTTTTGATAACGTATTAGGTTAGTAATATCTTCTTATATCACATAATATTTCACGTGTGGTTACAGCTAGGAATTAAAAGTAAATTGTGATCGCAAATTTCATAATTCAGAAGTAGACAATTAAACCAGAATTTACCCTATAAACAGAAAAGTTGAAAAACCCTATGTTCCTCATAGCTTAAAAGAATTCAGATTACGAAAGTGAACTTAATTATCATGTACACTAGTATTGGCTTATTTTAGTTACTTTTTATTTGCTTGAGCTAAATTATTACTTAGTCCTAGACAACTGGCCCCTTTTAGGAAAAATAAACCAAATGTATTAGAAACAAAAATGGTAAAAATGTGCCAAATGAAGGGAATAGATTTTTTTAAAGTTTAAAGCAATAGCAGAATATAAAAACAAGATTGAAACAGTTCTATAAATGGCAGTTTGAAAAACACAAGACACTTGAACCCCTGATGTCCTGTGAAAGAGAAATGAGTGCCATAGCAATTAGTAAATTAACATTTTTTGGCACTAATGAACGCCATGTACATCATAGATGATCCACCTGTTATTGGTAAAATTATGGTTAGAATTTCTTGTTCACTCACTTAAAAAGAAACTATTTACATATACATATTTTCAAGTATAATCTAATTCATAAAAATAATCTGTGTATACACTCAGGGTTACTGCACAAAACTTTCAGTATTATAAAAATCAAAGGCCATCTTATTAGCTACACGAAAGCATACAATTTATTATCCACTGTTTCGAGTTAAAAACCAACAACACAAACACTCCAACCTCCTCGTTTTTAGTTTCTCCGTTTTCAGCAGGTAGGTCTTCCTTAGGTTCCTGGTTAGCCACTTCGGCCTGTTTTCCCTTTGCTCCCCGTTTCCCTTTCGTTTGCACCTTTTTGTCTGCAGATTTGTCCTATGATAGAAGAAGAATGCATTTTAGGCACTAACTCTAAACTATTGATGTTTTATGACTTGCTATAGTTTCCAGAAAAAGTGCAATATTAATGCTCTGTCACACGTCAGCCCAAGTTACACGACACATTTCTTAAACGAGCTATCTTAAGTAAGGGCCACCCCCAGTAACCAGACAACCAAGTCTAAGGAGACCTGTAACAGGACTTCCCTATCAAACCCTCACGATGACTTAGTCATCATGAAGTCCGAACACAACTTTTCCCAGTATCTTCTCCATCACCCCCTATTCTCTGAATCTCCACGTGGCAGAACGAACGAGATAAAGAACAGTTGGGGGAATCTCTTTCCCCAGAAACTCCAAAACTGAACAACAATCAAATGGTCTAATGTCCACTGTCCTGACAAGACATTTAGCCTCACAGTAAGCCCATTCACCTGAAAAAAGCACCATGTTGTAGGGTCAGGTTGACTATCTTATAGTGAGTAGCTAAAAGGATCAATTTTGAGTTTATCGTTATCATTTAGGTGTTTGAAGAATCTGAAAGCACACCTATTAATTAGTATGATGATAAAAAGGTTCAAAATTTAAGCCACTTTAAAGCAATGTAAAACAATATTTCCGGACACCATCTATCAATGGGGAAGAAGCTTAACAAATATTTTAGTATTTCCTGAAAGTAAAGAAATTAAGTTAGGTCAGTAATTAAGTTGTATAAAGACCCCTATCAACATTGACCACTTGGGTTCAACGGCCACAGAAGGGCAGGTAGGTCTCACAAGCATCAATGCTGAGAGGAGGTAAAAATCGGTGCAATGGACTCTGTACCAGCTGTGGCATTCCACACACAGAGACAGCATGGCTACTAACAGTTTTGTGTCTTCAGGACAAATACTAAATTATGTAAACACGTTTGCGATAACAATGCTGCAGATGTTGCTGCCGTGAAATGTCACAAACTCTCCTGGACTTAAAAACTACTGTTTTGCGTTGTGATCTTGAGAGTTCTCATTAATTTCACAACCACTACTGTAATGACATAAAAATGTAAAACCTTAAAATTGGAAATACAGTATGTAGTAATGGCTTGGATTGAAATAATACCACCTTTAAAATTACCCAAGTCAGGAGCACACAGTGGGATACATATGCTTTGAAAACACCATGTGTAACCTGTTGTACGGCAATCAATACTTCAAAAGTTTTGCCTTTGGTTTAGCACTTTAAACAGACCAATTAGAAAACAAATGGATCAATTATAAAAGCAAAGGTGTATTTTACAAACTAAAGCAGGGGAAAGCCAACAACCCCCCTTTTCCTTTTGGAAAAACTCAACTGACAGATTTGCTCCGTGGGGAGCACCAACATCAAGAACGACCTGTTGACCCCCAGGGAGGAAGCAAAATGTCTGTGTGTTAAATATTATGTCCTAAACTGGAGTCACCAAGTTCGAACTGTTTTCATTAAAATAATTTTAGGACAGATCAAAACACAGACAAAAACAGGCATGCCATTTCAACCAATCGGCCCATTAAAAAGGCAAAGAAAAGAAGATGGGTAAGAAAACCATGTTGTTCCTGTCGCCATTTTCCAGAGAGGCCCGCCATTTCCCAGCCGTCACCTGGCCCGCGCACAGACAATTTCTGCACCACCTTCTGGTGTGGGAAACTCCAAGTTGACCTACCACGCTACACCTTCCTGGAGCCCCACCTGAAGTTAAAATTTTTACACTCAGCTCTGTACAATATTTAAGTAAAGTAATGGGGGGGGACCCTTCGTGCAGTTCTAAGCTTCCTCCTACGCTTTCAGGAAAGGGCTGACAGCAATTAAGGACATTTTTTTGAGGAAGAGACTACAGATACAAACTTTCACTTAAGTTCAGAGTGAACAGAAATGAATCACACCACGAGTTTCCCCTGAAGAACAGGGAGAACCTAGCAGGGAGCGGTTTCACTGCTGTAACCAAACACAAAGCTACCAATGATTTACATGTACTCTGCCTCTCCGACTTAAGCTTCCAAATGTACGTATCGCCGAGAACTCCTTTCCAAAGACCTGCAACGTGAATAATGCAATCATAAATCTACTGCAGATCAACCACTGTCACGATGAAATGTTAGGACAAAAATGATTTACTCAACTTCTTCACGTAACTGCAAATAAATCACATTTAACAGTTATGTTGCCGGGGGAACACAGCTCTTACCTACCCGCACACCTGAGACACGACCCCCCACCTTGGCTCGTGAACTTCACAAGCAAAAAACCGACCGAGTCCCTTTCTCCCGGCCCCACTCCCAGCGCCACTGTTACTGTCCGAAGAAACGCAAGCATGCCACCACAAACACGCACCACGTGCACACAACAAAAGAATGGGCTTCCTTGTAAGCCCACATTCACATTTAATATTTTTAGTCGTCTTTCGTCGTGTCTCCCAACCTCTGCAGCAGCACTAACGTCACATTGTATTAGGGAAGTTATGTCTGTATTTTACCCAGACCTCGCCCCCCCAAACGTTTACGTAAGTTATTAAAATATACTGCTAAGTAGAAAAAGTGAGATTCCTACATTTCCGGAGAATGACATCTACTAATCACTGACTCATTCCACATCCAGGTGTTGGTGGCGGGCCACAGCGCTGTGCGAAGGCAAGTCCCGCGCTGAGCAGTAACACTGCAGCAAGACAGCGCGCGCCGCAGGTAAGCCGGAAACCTACCTTTCCTGCCGCCTTTTTTGGCTTGGTTTCCACTTTCGCAGGAGCAGGTTTCTGAAAGGCAAAGGTAGCACTGAGTTTCTGCACTGGGTAGGATCCCACCGGGAAGGACCGGGTCTAGGGCTCGCTTTACTTACAGCTGACAACCTCGCAGATCTCCTCTTGGGCTTTAGGAGAGAAAAGGAAAATGAGCGAGGAACGAGGAACGCAGCTCAAACGGACCCCTCCCCCCAAGGCCGCGGAGCGGGGCGCTTACCTCCTCCTTCGCCGCCCCCTCCGCGGAGCTGACCTGTGGAAGGAAGCACGCCACGAGTGGGAACTCCCCGCAAACAAAAGTGCCCCGGCGCCCCGCGCGCCCACCCGCCAGAACAATGCCCAGCCGCGTGACGTCAGGGGCTTCCCGCCGCTGCGTTCGAATCTCCCACCCGGATCTTCGGGCCGCCGAACGCTGCACACCACGGCTCATGAGGCCACGGGGCACCCGCCCGCCTGTCGCAGGTCCCAGGGTGGCCCCTGGGCCAGACACCACCAGGGACGCGCCAGGCCTGGGCCTCGCGGAGCGCCGCAGCGGGCCTGGGCAGCGGAGGGGGCGTGTGCGGGCCGCGGTCCCCGCTCACCTTCCTCTTGGGCATCGTGGCAGTGGGGCAGGCGCGTGCCGGGTGCGTGAGAGCCGCGCCGCGCGGGGAACCTTCGCAGACCTAGACTGCCGGGCCGATACTGCTCCCGCTGTCCAAACTGCTCGGACCCGAGATGGGGGCGGTGGGAGAACTGGATGAAACCGGATTGGAAGCCCGCCTCCTCCTCCCCCCGCATCCCCCGGCCGCTTGCTCCCCCTTCTCGCCAGGCGGGCCGCCCCCCTCCCCTTCCCATTGGCTGCAGGGCCCACTTCGCCGCGGTCTGCGCCCTGAATAGGTGAGGCGGGCCGTCACTCGACCACTCTGCCCCGCCCCCGCTCTCGACGCCCCCACTCCCGCCTGCCATCTCGCGGGCCCCAGACCCAGGCGAGTGGGGCGGGGCCTCAGCGGCCGCTCTCGCCTCACGGTAGTTTGAAGTCGAGCCGCAAAGTGCGGTCTGCCCGCCGATTGGTGAGCGCTTGCCACGTGATCTCTGAGTGGACCCCCCCCCCCCAATACCTGGGAGTACGCCAGGTCTGCATGCCAGAAAGGTCGGGTACATTCCGTGCACGGTGAATTACGATGAAACAGTAAAAATCTCGTAGACTGGGAAGGGAGACACAATGGATTCAAGCAGGAGGTCATGTCTCCCACATCAGTCGAGAGGAAAGGAAATTTAGGGTCTCTAGCTTCTCAGGCCTATGGGAAGCGGATCGTAGTGCGCAGGCGCTGAAAGGGAGGTCGTGGGAAGGAAAGCGGGAGTGGGCAACTCGCGAGAGGCCACTGCGCAGGTGCGGGTCTTTGCGACGTCTCCAGATTGGAGGGTGGCCCCGGAAGATGTCCCCTTGCTAGGTTGTTTGGGGTTTGCTCTTTTCTCGATTGTTTCTTTTTGATCGTCTTTTCCTTCAGAGGCCAGTCGTGCACGTGGGTTGACTCAGGAGCCTTGTGTGTTCCTGGCCCCCACTGTCCCAGGACGTGTCCACAGGCAGACCCTTGGGCCAGCCTGCCCTTCTTGCGGTGAAGTGAAGTGGGCAGCATCGCCACCCAGCTCCTGCCCGTTTTTAACCAGCTGCTCACATAAGCACCATTTAAAAGTGGAGAAAGGGCTTCAGATTGGGGGTCGAAGCTTGGAATCCCGGAACCAGTGAGGCTGCACGTTACCCTGTCTCTCTAACGAAGAACAAATTACCTTTAAAGGGCTGAATTGAGTTGGGTTATTACAGAACAAAATTTTAACCGGAAAATGGTCAGCTGGAATTCTTGGGAAGGGAAGAAATGTTAGACTACTTCGAATCCAAAAGATTGGAAATAGACCAAATGTCGATCGTTTGAGAGGTTCGGGTAAATTATATATGGCATCTTCACCTAGTGGAATACAGAGCTACTGAAAAAAAAAAAAAAAATGAGGCTCCTCTTTACCAAGGAAGTGAATTTTGAAAACCACTAATCAGACTGTGTAACTCCCGATCAATAATTCTAGCGCCTTTCCTTCTCATTGAAGAAAGCCTGAAATCCTAGGAGTGGCTAATTAAGCCCTCTGTGACCTGGCCTACTTCAGTGGTCGCCACCGCGGCTCCGTTTCAGCTTCTGAACCTCAAACACCGCTTTTGTCGGGCCTTGTCCACCTGCTGTTTCCTCAGGCCACTGCCACTCTGTTCCTCAAAACTCCTTTGGGTCTTTGCACAGATGTCACCCTCTCAGTGAAGCCTTTCCTGACCTTTCAAGGTCAAATTGCAACTCCTTATCTCCGTTCGCAGCCTTATTTTCTCCGTAACATCTATAGAATATGTAGTTATATTGAAGACAAAGTTACACATTGATTGTACATCTCAGGAAGAATACCTAACGAAGTGGCCCCAGTGGTTGCTCCTGGAGAGAACAATCGAGGGCAACAGGGTCATATTAAAATTTATCTTTTTCTCTCTTCTCTTCTCCCCTGTCTGCATTTAAAAAAATAACATCAGAGGGTACCTGGCATAAGTATGTGCCGAGTCCCTGCTGTGTGCCAAGCCTTACAGTAGGCCCTGGGGTAGAGGGACTGCAGACAGGGTAATACCCCAAGGACTCGGGTGGTAGTTTAGAGTAGGGAGAGAAAGCACAGGAATTGGCCAGGTAAGGGAAAGGGGAAGCCACAGGCAGGGGGACAGTGCATTCCCAAACCTGCAGACTTAGTGGACCCTGACAGCACTGCTGGACCGTCAGAGTGGTGGAGATGGAGATGCTGGGGCACGGGTGGTGACGATCACAGGGGAGAGGCAAAAAGCAGCAAAGCCACAACCTGCAGGTGTTCAATGCAAGGCTTAGGAGGTGGGCCCTTACCCAAGGAGGGGGAGACACTGCAAGGTCTTAATCAAGGGAACGGCACTGCTGATACCCGAACTTACCTCATGAAGGCCTTTCGCCCTTGAGGACTGAAGATGCACTAGGCTAGTGGTGACAGATTCGTGGCCTACTTACTTGCTTTGGCCCAGATTTTTTTTTTTTAAGTTGCCCAAATAGGCACATGGAACAACGGGAACTCAGTAACAAAACTGGCAGCACCTTTTAAAGCTAAACACTCTATGACTCAGTACTTTCCCTCCTAGAAGTAAGCCCAACAAAAGTGCCTACATCTGTTCACCAGAAGACATAAAGTGAGATATTCATAGCCGAACTATTTCTATAGGCCCAACTGGGAGCAACCCAAACGTCCATCAGCGGGAGAACGGATGAGTAAGTGGGAGACTATCCACAACGAGAGAGAGCCATCTGCCACTACAGACAACAACGTGTGTGCATTTCACAAGCGCAGGGTAGCGGAGACGATGCCAGACTCCCAAAGAGGCCAACTGTGATTCCATTTATATAGTACACAAAGGGAGGCAAAACCAATCTAGCCTGTTAGAACTCAGACTAGTTGGGGTGGGTGAGGAGCTAGTGAGTGACTGGAGTAGGGGACTCTGGGGAGCTGGTCACGTTCCATTTCTCGATCTTGTTGCCGTGCTCTGTCTACTGTGTGAATATTAATTGACCAGTATACGTGTGTACACGCTTTTGGATATACGAGTATACTATCAATAAAGTTTAAAGGTTTTTTTAACCAACATGTCAGAATCAGAGGATTTCACATACAAATTCGACTCTTCAACTTCCGGCCTTTTTTGTGTCTGCGTGCACTTGACCCTGTCACTTTTAGGAGGTGCCCATTCTCCAGTTTGCTGCGTTTTTGGTCCTGCTGATTTTTCTCACCTGTGTTTCCTGCCAGGCCTCTGAAGGCATTTCCGTTTGTGATGCCCATGTGTAAGTGCTGTGCCAAACTGTGTCTCACAAAGCCCTCTTGTCTGTGTCATGTGGATGGAAGGTAAAAGGAGGCTAGGTGTGTGACAAAGTTTGTGAGCAAAGGTATGAGGGATGGTGACGGTCAGGACTTTGGAATGCATGCTGGTCACCATTGTGTTGGAATTCGAAGCTGCTGCAAAAGGATGAGATGTCAGGCATGCAGGTGAGGGGAAAAAAATACAGGTCTGATGCAGGAACTATCCTCACTCTGCTGAACGAGTTAGCCAGAAACTCTAGGGCACAAAGAAAGAGCTCAGTGGGGACTGATAGATGTGGAACCCACCCTGCTGCATGTGTTTCTAGCCTGCCTGAAGTTTTATGGATATATGACCATAGAAGTAATTGTTGTTAGATAGTATCATTGGAATTATTACTACAAGCTTTCCCTTCCAGCAGTTCATAGTCCTGGTTGTTATTTTAGAAAGAACATTAAGCCTAGGCTGGTGTGGCTTAGTGGATTGAGTGTCAGCCTGCAAACAGAAAGGTGGCCCGTTCAGTTCCCCATCAGGGCACGTGCCTGGGTTGTGGGCCATGTCACCGGTTGGGGGTGTGCAAGAGGCAACCAATCAATGTTTCTCTCCATCTCTTTCTCTCTCCCTTCCCCTTCCTCTAAAAATAAAACCTTAAAAACAGGAAGAACATTAAGCCAGCTAGAAATTGATCATATTATTCTTTCCTGCTCATGGGTGAAGCCTGGCTTTACAATATGGAAAGGAAATGTCTTAGTCTATTAGGACCGCTATAACAAAAATACCATAGATTGATTTATAAACAACAGACATATACTTCTCACAGTTCCATAGGCTGGGAAGTCTAAGCTCAAGGCACTGGCAGATTTGGAGTCTGGTAAGAGTCTACTTCCTAATTTATAGAAGGCTGTTTGCTGTGTCCTCGTGTGGAGGGAGGGGGAAGCAGCTCTCTGGGGTCTCTTTTATGAGGATAATAATCTCATTCATGAGGGCTCCACCCCATGACCTAATTACTCAAAGGGCCACCTCCAAATACCATCATATCAAGAGGTTTCAAGTTTGGAATTTCGAGGGAACGCAGACATTCAGTCTAGAGTAGAATCACTCCCTGCATCTCTTCCAGAGCACTTGGCTTTTGTGGCCTGGGAGGGGAATCGTCTTCTCAGATGGGCAGCCATCTCATAATACTTTAGACTTGAGCAAAAGTATTCTACTCTGATGTTAAGGGGTACTTGTTCTCTCCAAAATGACACTGATACAGAACAGAACTGGGGCAAAGGTGCGAATGATATACTATTACCGAATAGACCCACCCTTGCGCTCCGGGGGCCCCCCACCCTGTACTAGATTCGCTTTGCCTGCCACCAGGGAAAGACGTCTCTCAATGCCAGAGATTGGTGAAAAGGAAAGGGATTATTTATTTAAAGAGTTATACAAACTTAAGAGTAATAACTTAATGTCTTCATTGAGATCCCAAAATCCTTTAGAATACCCACAAATACAGTCCTTCCCCCTCTGCCCAGTCCCGGGTACCGTATCTCAGAAAAAGCAATAGAAGTCCGAGGTTCTTGGCCCAAGCCGAGTGGTCCGGAAAAGATGCCGCATGGCTGCCGAGCCTGGGTTTAAATCCCAGCACCAATCTTCCTCTGCCTCACCATTTCCGACTCCTCCCACAATTGGCCACAGCTGCCAGCATTCCAGTATTTTTCCAGCTTTCCTGGGCTGCCATAGTAAGTCCGGGCAAGTGTGGCCCTCTGGTGTGGAGCCAATCATCTCCGAGCTCTTACGCAGGCTCTGTAACCAGGGGGAGTTGCCTCCCAGTTACATCCTGGGTTGAAGTCACTCCGATACCCCTGGCTCAAAGCATGGCCACAGCTGTTTAACATATTTATGAAACCAGTTAAAGGTTATAGATATATTAAGTGACCATTCTAGAGGTTATCTGCAAAGTTGTTGCTATTCAAAACAACTCTCAATGACCCTGCTCCACCAGTCCCATCCCCAGCTCAGACTTTTATATGTATACATATATATATATATGTATTTTTCTAATATTTCCTGGACACCCTGAGCTCTGGACCCCGTTACAAATCCCTATTTGCCCTCCCCCCCCCGCCCCTTGGCTACACCCTATTACAACATGAGTTTTGTTTCCTTGGCTTGTGTGAGCTCTAAAAGCAGAGGCAATGGCACAGATGAGTTCAGCTGACATGGTCTGAAGGATGGCCCATTCATAAAGAGACAGGAGGAAGCTATCTGAGCTTTGGTTAGATGCTGCGTCACAACTGTGGTTTGGAGTGTTGGCCAGAATAACAAAGGCAGGAAAAAAAGTTAGTGTTTTTTTACATTTTTTAAATTAAAAACAAAGATTTCTTTCTGAATCCTTTCTCAAAAGCAGTGTAATTGTAATTTATGTAGAATTCACTTTTGTGTTATTTTCTTTAAAGACAAAAACAGGAAAAAAGAGAATAGAATGTAACATTTTATTATAGTTAAAACAGATTTTCCTTTCTGTTTAGAGACACCAGATATTGCTTACTTAGAAAAACAGCCCTGGCTGGTGTGGCTCAGTAGGTTGAGTGCCACCCTGTGAACCAAAGGGTCACCGGTTTGATTCCCAGTCAGGGCACATGCCTGGGTTGTGGCCCAGGTCCACAGTAGGGGATGCGTGCAAGAGGCACCCATGCATTGATGTTTCCCTCGCTTTCCCCCTCTCTTCCCCTCTTTCTAAAAGATAAAGTCTTTAAGACGAAAAGAAAAACAGATAAGCCTTACATATTTTTTCTTGCTCATTGAGCCTAAGTATAACCAGTTGCATTTTGTGACTTATGGTCCTGATTGTCACATGGTTTTGCATCGCCTCTGTATTGCTAGTATTGATCATATTTCACGTTGTAAAATGCCCTTTGCCCCTTTTAGTGGTGCCAGCCTATGCAATCAACTCAGTCTAACACTGTCTGAGAAATACCATAAATTTAGGTTTGATCTAAAAAAAATTTTCTCATCATCAAAATGCACCTGTTTACGTGCATTTGTCCTGTAAAATCTCCTGTTAGGTGACCATTAAAGTTCTTGCCAACAATAGGCCTAAGAGAAGTGAGTGATCTCAGACTTGTGTACTAGTCTGTTTTACTTGTGTGCTTGTGTTGTCTGCCCTCATTATTTTGGTGAACTTGTAAAACTTCCTGTGTAATGCTAGTAAGTTCATGGTGTGCGGGAGGCAGTCGGATCAGAAAGCTGCATTTGTGCCCTTTTTCTTTTGGAAATTTCTAACATAGATGCATTAATCTAGTTCATTTTTCCATGGATGTGAAATGAAAAGGATGAAGTATATGAAATCCTTAACTGTCACATGTTCAACCCCCACCTTAGCTCAGGCCGCCCTGTGTTTAATAGCATCTCATACCACATTTTTGAAAAAAAGTTTTAAATGGTGCATATACCATCATTATTTCATGCATAACAATCTTTTATTTTGCATTATTTACTAACAATTGACTGAGTACCCATAAATCCATCATCCGAGCTTGGACTTAGGAAACAGTTACCTAGATAAACATATGTGTCTGTTTTAAGTACTTTTTAAAAAATATATTTTATTGATTATGCTATTACAGTTGCCCCATTTCCCCCCCTTTATTCCCCTCTGCCCTGCATATCCCCTCCCACCCACTTTCCCCCCCTTTAGTTCATGTCTACGGGTTGTACATGTAAGTTCTTTGGCTTCTGTATTTCCTGTATTATTCTTAACCCCCCCCCGTCTATTTTCTACCAACCATTGATGCTGCTTATTCCCTGTATGTTTTCCCCCTTTCTCCCCCTACCACTCCCCTGTTGATAACCATCCATGTGATCCCTATTTCTGTGATTCTGTTCCTGTTCCAGTTGTTTGCTTAGGTTTTTTTTTTGGGGGGGGGAGGGTCAGTTGTTAATAGTTGTGAGTTTGTTCTCATTTTACTGTTCACAGTTTTGATCTTCTTTTTCTTAGATAAATCCCTTTAACATTTCATATATTAAGGGCTTGGTGATGATGAACTCCTGTAACTTGGCCTTATCTGGGAAGCACTTTATCTGGCCTTCCATTCTAAATGAAAGCTTTGCTGGATAGAGTCATCTTAAATGTAGGTTCTTGCCTTTCATAACCTCAAATACTTCTTTCCAGCCCCTTCTTGCCTGTAAGGTTTCTTTTGAGAAATCAGCTGACAGTCTGATGGGAACTCCTTTGTCAGTTACTGTCTCCTTTTCTCTTGCCGCTTTTAAGATTCTCTCCTTATCTTTAATCTTGGCTAATGTAATTATGATGTGCTTTGTTGTGTTCCTCCTTGGGTCCAACTTCTTTGGGACTCTCTGAGCTTGGACTTCCTGGAAGTCTATTTCCTTTGCCAGATTGGGAAGTTCTCATTCATTATTTGTTCAAATAAGTGTTCAGTTTCTTGCTCTTCCTCTTCTCCTTCTGGCACCCCTATGATTTAGATGTTGGAACATTTAAAGTTGTCCTGGAGGTTCTAAGCCTCTCCTTACTTTTTTGAATTCTTGTTTCTTCATTCTGTTCTGGTTGAATGTTTATTTCTTCTTTCTGGTCCAAACCATTGATTTGAGTCCTGGTTTCCTTCCCTTCACTGTTGGTTCCCTGTGCATTTTCCTTTATGTCACTCTTCATAGCCTTCACTTTGTCCTCTATTTTGTGACCATACTCATCCAATTCTGTGAGAATCCTGATTACCAGTGTTCTGAATTGTGCATCTTCGTCATTTAGTTGTATTTTTTTCTAGAGCTTTGTTCTGTCCTTTCATTTGGGCCATATTTTTTTTTTTGTCTCAGTGCGCCTGTTCGTAGTGGGGGCAGAGTCTTAGGTTGTTCACCAGGGCGGGACAACCCAGGTCACTGTGTTGTGGCGCTATACGTGGGGTCGGGGTCCAAGAGAGAACAATGTGGCCTGCTCAGCTCTCCGCTGGCTTTCAGTCGCTTCCTCTGCTATCCACAAGCAAATTGGGCCATTCTGGGCTGATTCCCTGGTAAGTGGGTTTGAGTATGTTCCAGGACCCTGTGGGTCTCTCCAACAAACTCTCCTGTGAGGCTGGGAATTTCTCCTACCCTGGAAACCCCATAGGTGTTTTCAGTAAGAGGTTTTGAGGCTTTATTTCCCCGAGCTGGAACTCTGGGTTGCGTGGTCTGTCTTGCTCCCCAGTTGTTCCCCCCAGTTTATTTGCACATGAATGTGGGACAGCCTGCTATGCCAGCTGCTGCCTTGCTATGAGCCCCTCCTACCGGTCTGGATGAATGTTTCTTTATTAACTCCTTGGTTGTCAGACTTCCATACAGTTCGATTTTCTGTGAGTTCTGATTGTTTTTTGTTTTAAAATTTGTCATCTTTCTTTTGGTTGTGCGAGGAGGCACAATTTGTCTACCTACGCCTCTATCTTGGCTGGAAGTCCTTAAGTACTTAAAAAAAAAGATTTTATCTGAGAGGGGAAGGGAGGGAGAGAAAGAGGGAGAGAAACATCAGTGTGTGAGAGATACATTGATCGGTTGCCTCTCACTTGCCCCCAACTGGGGACCTCTTATACCCAACTGGGGACCCGGTCCGCAACCCAGGTGTGTGCCCTGACTGGAAATCCATCCAGTGACCTTCTGGTTCGCAGGCTATCACTCAATCCACTGAGTCATACCAGCCAGAGCTCAAAGAACATTTTTAAGAGAATGAAAAGACAAGCCACAGACTGGGAGTAAATATTTGCAAAGCATATACCAGATAAAGGACTTGTATCCAGGATGAACTCAAAACTCTATCCAGTTCTAAGAGGGTAACTCAGTAAAAAGAGGGCAAGAGATTTGAACGGATACTTCATCAAGGAAGATATAAAAATGACAACACATGAAGGCCTGCTCAATGTCAGTAGTCATTAGGGTGATATAGATACAGCACAGAAGTCTAATGAGATACCACCACTCACCTGCTGGAATGATGAAAATGTAAGAGACTTACATTGGATAGGATATGGAGGAACTGGATTCAAACCCTGTTAGAATGTAAAATGGTAAACCACTTTGGAAATTAGGCCAACAGTTTCTTTAAAAGTTTCTGTTTATATTATTTTTAGGGGAAATGTATGTATCTTCAAAATGATCAGTGTGATAAAAGACAAAGACTATGGAAATGTTCCAGATTAAAGGAGGCCAAAGAGACACATCAATTATATGCCATACCTGACCCTAGACTGGATCTTGTACTGGAGGGAAAAATGCCACAAAGGACATCATTCAGTCAGCTGTCAAAACTGGAACACAAATGGCAGCTGGATAGAAGTGTCGATCCCACTGACTCCTTGGGACTTTCCTGAGGTTGACAAATTGCTGTGATTCTATAGGAGGATATTGTCAGTGATACCCTGGACAAGGGGAAGGAAACACGGCAGAGTGAACGGGCTAGAGTATTAAAGTAGACGAATCTAAATAAAGGGTGTTGGGTGTTCTTGACGCCATTTTTTGCTTTTTGAGACTTCTCCATATGTTTGAAATTATTTTTTAAAAAAGCGAGTGAAAGGTAAATGTCTGGCCCCCACCTCTGTGGCTTGGTTCGTTGGGCATCATCCCTCAAAGTGAAAGGTTGCCGATTCTTTTCTGGGTCAGGTCACATGCCTGGGCTGCAGGTTTGTTCCATGGTCAGGGTGCAGGAGGCAACCCACCATGTTTCTCTCACACATTGATGCTTCTCTCTTTCTCCCTCCCTTCCCCTTTCTCTAAAAATAGATAAATTAAATCTTAGAGGTACATTTCTGGACATAGTGCAGAGCTTGTAAAAATTTGAGGTTTATTTTTATCTTCTAAAATATTTTATTTATTTATTTTTAGAGAGTGGAAGGGAGAGAGAAAGAGAGGGAGAAAAACATCAATGTGTGGTTGCCTCTTGCCCGCCCTCCAGCCCCTGACTATAGGTGACCTGGCTGGCAACCCGGTCATGTGTCCTGACTGGGAACCAAACTGGCGACCGTTTGATTCACAGGCCAGCGCTCAATCCACTGAGCCACACCAGCCAAGGGCAAAATTTGAGGTTTAAATGAAGTCAATTGCACTCATAACAATAAGATTAATTTTGAAACTACTGAATTTTGCATATCCAGAAGGCTTAGCATAACAGAGACTAAAATAAAAATACTTTAAAGGTTATTCGGTTCTAGCAATTTTTTTTTTTTTAAATTGAGGTAAATTTACATAGCATGCAGCTAACCATTTTAACAATCCAGGGGCATTTAGTATGTTCTCAATGTTGTTCAACTATCTAGAAAAATCAATAGTGCTGCCTTTAAGTATAATTTAACATTTGAATTGAAATTTTTTGCATATTTTTAACAAGTAAAAAACCCAGCAAAATAGTTCAAATGACGTTATATTTTTCTTTCTGATTAGCTCCTCACATGTACACACATACAGTACATGTATATGTGCACACTAAAGGAATGCTTGAATATTCAGCTATGCTAGAACACGATTTTCCAAGAGACCCTCATACTTCCACGTTAGCTGTCCTTGATCCCCAAACAGGCAGCCAACATACAGGACAAATCCAGGGCTGTGACAACTAATGAGAGATATGAAGGCTATAAAATTTGTGCATTCCAGGTAGCTGCCTGATTTTCCACTCACTGAAACAAACACTGCAGATTTCACGTAATTCACTCCGGAAGGTGGTTAGTCTGCTCTTTGGCTCGACACTGTGCTCCTCCTCCTCCTCATTGTCATTTGGTAAAATCAAGTGGGCAAAGCAATGGCTAGGTAAATTCAGTTCCCACTAAATTGTTTCTTCTTTTTGTTCACCCTGATTTCACAGTTTTGAGAATAGTTGAGGCCACCTTGTTTCACCTTGTATTTCAGTGTTGCATCTGCGTGTGTCTGTCTGGAAAAGAATCCACTTTGTGTTGGCTGCCCTCAGTAACAGACCACGAGTCTCTCAGTTCTTTCTCTTTCTCTCTCTCCCTTACGTCCTCACCCGAGGACATATTTTCATTGTTTTAAGAGAGAGGAAGGGAGAGGAACATCAATTGGTTGCCTCCCTTACCCATCCAGATCAGGAATCATATGCCCAGACCTGGGATCCAGCCCACAACCTGGGTATGTGCCCTGACTGGGACTCAAACCCTCAATCCTTTGGTTGCAGGACGCTGCTCCAACTGCCCGAGCCATGCTGGCCAGGGTAACTCAGGTCTGAGCACATCTCTGGTTACTAGATCTAGACTGAGTCCTATTGAGATATCTTGGCTTTCATATTTTCTTTCCCCATCTTAGAAAAATTCAGCCTTCCATTGTGAGTGCTTTTTGAGACTACCCAATAAAGCAATAGGAGAGAGTTGTGTTATTCAAATTGGGTTGCACCTGAGGGACAGATCACTGCTGCAGTCAGGGACTTTTCTCTGGTGTTTTTGTTTTTGTTTGATTTTTTTTGGGGGGGTGTCAAATCCTTGCCTCACCAGGAATTGGTGGTACTCCTCCTGGGAGTATGCAGTAGTGAGTGGGGTGGGGTGTTTGATAGAGGTCGGGAAGAGCTGAAACTCCTGTTTAGCCTGAAACACAGAAACAGAGGAGCCACCATCACTTTCCATGAGGTGGTTTCTCCCTGTAGATTCTAAATCTCTAGTGAGTAGAGGAGTCAGTGGCCCGGCTGCAGCCGCGGATGGTCCAGTTGGAGCAGAGGGCTGTGGAGGCGAGGCAGGCTCCACGCCTGTCCTTTGTTGTGGTCAGTTCAGCATCATCTACCAGCCAAGATGTGTTTTCATGGAAAAAATTTACTGGTATTAGTAGCTCCGCTTCACATTTTCTTGAAACAGAAATGTGTAGAACCACAGTTCCGTGGTTCATTTCAATTAGGTTTTAGTTCTCCGGCCCCAACCACAGCAGAAAAGGCAGCTAGACATCTTTTTTTTTTTTTTAAACATACCGTTAGTAAATCTAAGCCAACATTTTTTTTTTTAAGATTTTATTTTTTTTAGAGAGGGAAGTGAGGGGGAGAGAGAGAGAGAAACATCAATGTGCGGTTGCTGGGGGACATGGCCTGCAACCTAGGCATGTGCCCTGACTGGGAATCGAACCTGCGATGCCTGGTTTGCAGCCCGTGCTCAATCCACTCAGCTACACCAGCCAGGGGCAGCTAGACATCTTTTACGTGCTACATATAAATGTGAATTGGAGTCTTTTGTTGTAATACCCCATCTCCAGGTAAATGTCGGTTAACTAGTTTATTACAGGCTCATTGTAAACAGTGCTTTTTTATTAATATTTTTCAGGTGTGCAGTTTTGGAAATTGTTAAAATTTCTTACAGTGTTTAGTTTTGACGTAAAAATGCATTTTGCATATCATTATTTACAAAACACTTGTTTTACATATATCTGCTACTACAATCATGGGAGTTTTCTATTTCTAGAAAGGTTTACTTTATTTTTAATCCTCACCAGAGGACATTTTTTAATTGCTTTTACAGGCAGAGAGGGCAGGAGAGAAACATTGGTGTGAAAGAGAAATATCAGTTGGTTGCCTCCCTTACACACCTGGACTGGGGAACGAACTCACAACCCAGGCATGTGTCCTGATGGAGTACCATGAACCCACAATCTTTCTGTTACTGAAGGACACTCAAATCAACAAGTCATATCGGCCAGAGCTGGAAAGGTTTATTTTTATTTTATTTTACTTTATCTATTTTTTAAAAACGTTTTTTAAAAGATTTTGAGAGGGGAAGGGAGGGAGGGAGAGAAACATCAATGTGTGGGGCCTCTTGTGGGCCCCTACTGGGGACCTGGCCCCAACCCAGGCATGTGCCCAGACTGGGAATCCAACTGGTGACACTCCGGTTCGCAGGCTGGCGCTCAGTCCACTGAGCCCCACCGGCCAGGGCAAAGCGTAAAGGTCCACCGAGATTTAGTTTAAATAAAATGAAAGTGAGTCGATTTAACTAAAGTATTAATTACGTAATAAGACGCGCGATTTACAGATACACTCAAACTAGGGACAGCAGTGGCCGAATCACCAGAGTTTGGAAAACAGGTCACACGGGAGCAGTGGGAGTGGGTGCAACAAGGCTGGGAAAGCCCGGAAGGCCAAGGCGGAAGCGTTAGCCGGGAGCGCACGGGAAGGACCGCCCACTTCCTGGTTGGCGCGGCGGGGGTGGGGGGTTTGGCCTCACTGCGCAGGCCTGGGCGCCGGCGCCGGCGTGGTCCCCATGGAGCCAGTGTAGCGGAGCTCACGCCTCAGGCGTCTGGGAGAGTCAGGAATGAGCGCCGCGGAGGCCGACCACTGGGCGTGGCTGCTGGTACTCAGCTTCGTGTTTGGGTGCAATGTCCTCAGGATCCTCCTCCCGTCCTTCTCCTCCTTCGTAAGTGGCCTGGCAGGGGTCTCAAACTAGCTGCTGAGGGCCGCTTTGGGCCCCCAGCAGTGCCTTGGTTGGGACCTTCTCTGTTTTAAGAAATACGTGCATACATACAGAGATGAATATAAATAAAAGATAAGAAAGAAATATCTGGTAACACTTGGCCACTTTTTTACGTGACTGGGAGTTCATCGTGCCCCACTGCAGTGCGCACTCATTTCTGTTATTCCTTGGTCTCCCGAGGCATCCCGCAGCGGATAGGGGGACAGTGCCTGGAGCAGCTCGGCGCCCAGAGTTTGCTGGAGGCCTCGGCCTTTCTCGCGGGTAGCACCAGCTGTGGCAGGTCCCGGGGAGACGGGTCTCAGGGTGCAGAGCCCTCGTTCTGGGGGATGGGGCAGGGTAGTTGACTATGACGACCGAGCATCTCAGTGTTGTGTGATGCTTTATTCAAGAGGGCAATGGGCGCTGGGAGCCTTGTCTCAGCGGGGCGTTTTGCCAAGGCCAGAGTACATTTCCTCGTGTCCAGCTGTCACGCTGCTGTGAGAGGTGGACGTCATCCCATCTTCCTTTGACTCCCAGAGGAGGTAAAGTCATGCAGCTAGTAGTGGCTGTTGGATTGGAAGTTTGATCCTCGGTTTGTGATTTTTTGTAGTTCTGCTCCTCTGCCTCCTGGAGCGTGAATAGGGGTTCCCTGGCAAATTTGGGAAGGTAGATGTGTGTGCAGGGGAGGGGTGAGAAACTTAGGGAGCTGTTCCCTGGGGAAGAGCACCCTCTGCACGCCCACAATGTGAACGAGAGGCTCTCTGGCCCAGATGGAGACCTCAAAGATTGGGTGCTCGGATTGCAGCATTACTCCGGGCAACTCAGTTCTTCCTGCTTTTCTCTCCTGGAATAAATTGCTGGTGGCGGGGGTATTTAAGACTGGGCAGGATTTCTACTTCTTTACGTTTTATGCTACCAGTGTTCTTTGAGTGCCGTTTGTGTAAGCTCTATTCTAGGGCCTCACTACAGCTATAGTTCGGAGGCACAGAGACTTCTCTCTTAGGCCAGCATCTCCCCCTTCAGAATCTTTCCTGATGCTGCCTAGTCTTTAAGATGATGTCCCAAGTCCTTAGTGTTAGGGTGGTTGGTGATGCGGGCTGTGGAAGAATTCACAAAGAGGAGAAATGTGGAGAGTAAAGTTTTTGTTTACTCTCCAAGGAAGGAGAGGGGCCTGGTGTGGAGAGATACACCAGCCCAGGGATGGGGGCTTTGAGCTTTTATCGGATATAATTGGATTAAAAAGGGTGGCCTTTGCTATTGTGTGGCCCTTGGGCTACTGGGGGCCTTGTAACGAGAGGCTGCATTGTTTCCCAATGTTATCTTTTGCCTGTGGCTGTAGGTTAGTCACCTTACTCTCCAGTAATTTGCAGTCCTGGGGACTGAAGCTCGGGAGAGTGAAATGGCAGTCACGTATAACAAGGTCACAGGTCTACTCAGCAAATGGCGCTGACTTTATCCTTGCATTTAGAATTGCATGAAAGACCATTGGAGAGCCAGCTCCTGCCCATCTTCTTTTTAAAAAATTTTATGTATGCATAAAATTTGCCATTTTAGCCCTTGTTAAGGGCCGCAGGTTAGTGGCATTAAGTACATTCATATCACTGGGCCGCCGTCACCGCCATCCATCTCCAGAAAGTTTCTGTCTTCCTAAATGGAACTCTGCATCCACTGAACACCAACTCCCCATCCTTCCTCTGCCTGGCAGCCGCCATTCCTCTCGCTGGCCCTATGAATTTGACCACTGTACCGCATATGAGTGGAATCATAGCGCTTGTCCTTTTGTCACTGGCTTATTTCACTTAGCATAATGTCTGTAGGGTTCATCTGGTTCTAGCATGCGTTCGGACTGCATTCCCTCTGTAGGGCTGCATATTAGGTCCGTTGTATGTATGTACTGCATTTTGTTTATGTGTTCATCTTTCGATGGACATTTGGGTTGTTCCCACCTTTGGGCTCTTGTGAGTTATGCTGCTAGACTCTAGCAGGCGTGTCCAGCCTTTTGGGTCCCTGGGCCACACTGGAAGAAGAGTTGTCTTGGGCCACACATTAAATACATTGTGACATGTAATCACAAAAAAATGCCAGTGTTTTGAGTAAATTTACCATTTTACTGTTGGGCTGCATTTACAGCCATCCTGGGCTGCATGTGGCCCATGGGCCAGAGGTTTGACACTCCTGTTAGAGCATTGGTATACAAATATCTCTGCAAGCATGTTTTCACTTTTTTCCGGAAGTGGAATTGCTGGATCATGGGGTCATTTCACATTTAATTTTTTTGAGAAACTGCCATACTATGTTTCACAGCAGCTGTGTCATTGACTTCTTACCAGCTTTGCTTTGCACAAGAGTTGCAATTTCTCCACATTCTCCAACACTTGCCACTTTAGGTTGTGGCTTTGATCATAGCCATCCTGATAGATGCAAGGTGGCATATCATTGTGATTTTGATTTGCATTTTTCCTGATGATTAGTGATGTGGAACATCCTATCATGTTCCTCCTTGCCATTTGTACCTGTTCTTCAGAGAAATATCTATTCAAATTCTTTGCCCATTTTTAAATTGGGCACCAGGAGCTGGCCCCCAGCAGCAGTGGGGGGCTGTTTCCCCACCACCCCCTGAGTTGGGAGTTCTTTATATGTACTACTGGCTACTAACTCCATCTTCAGTGTATGGTTTGCAGGTCGGGTCTTCCATTTCGTTGGTTTCCTGTCCGTTTCTCTTGCAGTGTCACCTCCATCTTCCTGTGTGCCCCATGCCATTTCACTTCAGGTTGGAGCCCCTTGCAACGAATCTCAGTGCTCAGAGGCTGTGTTTTTTATTCCCCTATGAGATGTTTGTAATTTCTCACCAGCTGAAAGCTAAGTTGGAGTGTGTCTTTGGAGTTTGCCAGGAGCTAGAAATAAGATGTCATCATCTCAGTCTCCTTCACCAAGCCTACACCAAACACAGTCACAAGAGGTTATTGTTACAGTCTAGATATGGGGGCGCTTGTGCCCTGTGACGGTGGCTGTTCATGATGAAAGAGGGTTGGGTTTGACCTTGGACTGGTGTCACATCCTGTGTTTCTTCTTATGGGCTGTAGACACTTTCTAACCTCAGACCAGTTAGCGTTCTTAAACCTAATCCCCCTTGGCTGTAGCACCCATTGTTGGGCCTGTGAGCCAGGGTCAAATGATCTTAGGCAGAGTGCAGCCCCCATCGTTGGTGTTCAAAACAGGGAAGAGTAGTAACGCGGTGTGTTGCGCCTGGCCACAGGGTGTGCGCCGAGGGTTGGTGAAAAACTCTGAGGAACGCCCTGGTTCCTTGGAGGTAAAATGCTGCTCCTTCAGTACCGATAGAGGTGGTGCCACCGCAGGCCTTGGGCTGCGGGCCCACGTAGCAAAGCCTCCCTATGGGAAAAAGGGTGGACTGGGGAGGAGCCACCCCCTGTACTTCAGACTGTGACCTTCTCGCAGTGTTTCTGACGTTTTCTGTCCAGCGGGAAGCAAGAGGGCTGCACCCCGCCCCCCCCACTGCCCCCACCAGCGGGGCAGCCGGCTGGTCCCTGGGCCTGAGGCCCTTGAGGATACTAGAGTCAGGAATCCTCTGCCCAGCTAAATCTTGCAATATCCTGGGAGAGGATTTCAGCCGAATACTGGGGTGCGGTGCATGCTTGGATAAAGACACCCCAGTCCCTGGTGTTGACTTGGAATTTTCCTGAGAGGTCTTCTTTCCCTTCAGGCTGGTCTCAGGACACGGATAACACAGCCTTGATCATTTATTAGGCAAGCTAGAACTTTTTTTAGTCAAAGGAGGCCTGAATGGGGGGGGTGACAATGACTCTCCCTTTGGGCATGCGCTCTGCGTGGGGCGCAGGAGGCACACTGCGCAGGCGCCCCAGGACTGGCATGGCAGAAGGCCGGGAGGGGCTCAGTGAGCGGCTTGCACTGCGCAGGCGCCCCAGAACTGCCACCGTGGAGGGTGGGGTGAGGTGGTTCAGAGAGCCGTACATACTGCGCAGGCTCGTCAAGCCCGGCGTTGCAAGAAGTCGTTCCTGTTATCTTCGTTGTGTTCAGTTTATTTGACCAACCCCTTATAATTACTCATGCACCGCCACCCCCTTTCCAGGGGGTGGCGGTGGGTGCCCTCCTGCCCTCCTTGGGCTCTGATACCGTGTTTGGCTGGGTACCCTCTTCTTACCGCGCATGCGCCCCTCACTCTGCTCCGGGCCTGACTCCCATGTCAGGCTGTCCTTTCTTGGAGATCCCCATATCACGACACTTGGTTCTGACCACGCTCCCGCCCTCTCTCTCCCTGCCAGAGTGTCTCTGTACGAGAATGTCCTCCTCACTGTGCTTGGGCTCTGTATCGTCATCACTGGCACGCTGCACCCCCTTCCTGCTTTGCCAACCTAGTTTAGGACTGAATTCTTAAGGGAAGGACCGAAGAAGCATGGCCTGTGTACCCGAATGACAGCTCTGGGGTTGGAAATAGTTTTTATTTTATAATTACACATTTTACACTTATAGTGAAAGATACGTTTGTACCATAGCAACCCATTGACATGTCTGCAACAGAAAAAATGTAATGCGAATAGCGATTCAACTGGGAGCGAGTTTTTGTGGTTTTAGGGAGCACGACTAGGACAAGGCCGTGGAGGCTGACTGTCTAGGAAAAGGGCAGGTTGTCCAGTTGAGAGAGGCAGCAGGTAGGACGGTGCAGGGCGGGAGGGGACTGTTACCCCGAGTGGGAAGGCTCTGACCCAGCTGCCCACCCCACCAGATGTCCAGGGTGCTGCAGAAGGGCGCGGAGCAGGAGTCTCAGATGAGAGCGGAGATCCAGGACATGAAGCAGGAGCTTTCCACTGTCAACATGATGGACGAGTTCGCCAGATACGCCAGGCTGGAAAGGAAGATCAACAAGATGACAGATAAGCTCAAAACTCACGGTGCTCTTCTCGCTTGTGGTTTGGAAAGCTTCATAAGAGCCGATTCCTAGAGAAGTCTCCATATAAAGATTCGTGGAATATATGCACTGATTCTTGGGTGTTCTAAATGTTGATACAGACTTTTAAGTTGTGTAGAAGAAACCCAATAATAATGATTACTTTTTCTTTACTTGTTGGCGAACCTTTGCTTTCCAAACAGAAGCATCCAGGATACCCCTAGAGTTTCTTTACAGTTGACGTGTTAGATTGTCATTTTCACACTCAACGCTTTTCTGAGAGAAGCCTAGAAAAAATCGGCAAGCGGACTCTCAGGAGCTTTCTCGGTCCGCTCTCTCGAAGTGCCTGCAGCGTCCTTCTCTGAGGGCAGACTCAGGCTGGGGCTCAGGTCTTGCTCATGTTTAGTTTGCCGCTGCCCCGACAGTCTGCTGTGAGGAAGGTGACTGTCTCGGGGCAGGCTGCGTGCTGAGCATGTGCAGGGCGAGGGCGCTGTCTCCGTGGCTGGCAAAACACACAGAGGGGCCTGCCCAGCCCCGAGGCCAAGCAGCCGCCCTGAAGGGGCTAGTGTACAGTGTGGACCGGGAGCCAGTGGGGAACACTTAGTCCTGTGGCCAAGAGCGTTGTGAAAAGAATCTCTGATTTAGGTGAATAGCTTTAAGGCTGACTTAAGATGTTCTATTTTATATTTACATATGAGATTAGAACATATTTTGTGAGGAAATAACATTTCTAGGTACTTGAGTATTTTCTTCCCTTTTTAGGACCGATGTAATCATTTTGTTCTGTTTTTCCTTTCAGTGAAATCACGGACAGCTCAGTTGGCCAAGATAAAGTGGGTTATGAGTGTTGCCTTCTACATACTGCAAGTAAGTGTCCTCTCGTGTCACTGGGATCATTCAAGTTGGTAGTGGACTTTGTTCCAGAACCACTCGGCGCCTGGAATCCAGGTCTGGGAATTCAGGTTCTTCCACCTTCTGCTGCTGTGCTGCCAGCATGTCACTCTGAACACTGTGTGGATTTATAAGTTAGACTAAAAGAAAGCCTTTCTCTGGACCAGAACTGGTAGATATGAGGTATAGTAAATATTAGGTGCCTTGATCCTGAGGCACTGTCACTCTGATACGAGATGGGTTTCTCAGGGGCTGAGGAGACCTCTTTTAGGTCTCCTCATTTGAGTGGGCATTCAGGGCCACAAAGGGGGCAGAAGACAACTGAGGAAACGCTGCTAGGGAGCGGGGGAGGGGCACACACTGCTGCTCCACTCACCGCAAACACTGACGGGGCCCCGGCTCGTGGATGCCAGCACTGAAGTGCGGGTGGGGTCTTCGATGCGAAAGGTCGAGCTTGTCACTGATGAGGTGCATTTATCACAGCCTGGCCACTTCCAGGAGACAGTCCATGAGAAAATAACACCTGTGTCATGGGAGACCTCGGTTAATCTGTCAGCTGATTTAATAGTGTGTGCAGTGGACCCTCGAACAACATGGGTTTGAACTACACAGGTCCACTTGTATGTGGATTTTTAAAAAATAAATATATTAGAAAGAATTTTGGGGATTTCAGACAGTTTGATCAAAAAAGCCCTGACTAGTGTGGCTCAGTTGGGCGTTGTCCTGTAAACCAAAAGGTTGCTGGTTCGATTCCCAGTCAGGGCACACGCCTGGGTTGTAGGCCAGGTCCTGATTGGGGCACATGGAGAGGCAGCCAATCAATATTACTCTTGCACATCAATGTTTCTTTCCTTCTCTTTTTCCCTCCCTCCCTCTCTCTCTAAAAATAAATAATATCTTTTTAAAAACCCTCACAGATGAACCATGTAGCCTAGAAATATCAAAAGTGTTAAGAACAAAGTATGTCATAAATGTATAAAATGTATGTATGTATTTTCTCATCATCTTCTTAATAACATTTCTTCAGCTCACTTTATTATAAGAACACAATATATGATACATATAACATGTGTTGTTTCTATTATTGGTAAGGCTTCCAGTCAACAGTAGGCTGTTAGTGCTTAGATTTTGGAGGAGTCAGATGTTACACTGGGAGTTTTGACTGTGGGGTTGGTGCCCCTGACCCCTGCGATGTTCGAGGGTCAACTGTATATGTGAGCGGTAGCCGTTGGCTGCCAAGACTGGATAGACAGGGCTTGAGGTCATCGACTGGGGAGTGTCCTTAGTTTGTTTCCATGTTTCCTCATCTTTCTGTGATGACCGGTCGCATGACTGGCAGGCCGTGTCCCCCACCAGCAGTGTCTTTGCAGGCTGCCCTGATGGTCTCCCTCATCTGGAAGTATTACTCTGTGCCTGTGGCCGTGGTGCCGAGTAAATGGATAACTCCGCTGGACCGCCTGGTGGCGTTTCCCACTAGAGTCGCAGGTAGGAGCCTTCTGGAAGACGCAGTGGAAGAGCGTGGAGACAGACAGGAGGAGTGTGGTAGAGGATGAGGTCAGCCTGGCGTCGTGCGCGTCACCCGTTTCACCAGGGACAGTGCTTCGGTCTCAGCCTCGCTAGGCTTGCAGGGGGAAGTGGAGACCTAAGAGGGGCCACTTGTCTGGTGTCACCGGAATGTTAAATGGCAGAGCCAGAGTCAGCCCCGGTCTGCTTCTGGAGTCCAAGCCCAGTGCCTGCAGGCCGGTAGCCCGTTGAGTCGAACCCCACGATGACCCCCAGATTCCGTGGTCTCTGGTCAGTTCCTGTGCGAGGCGAGGGCATTATGGCTCTCGGCCTTCAGTGTTGAAAGATAGTTTCTTTTGGATGTTAAACATAGTACGTGTCACTGTAGAGTGACTAAAAATATATAAGACCAATAAAAAAAGAAATTTTTTTCTGTTTCTTTTTATACAGGGGTGGGCAAAAGTAGGCTTACAGTTGTGAGCATGTAAAGCACAGTTTATTCCTGTATTATTATTTATTCTTGTATTAGATATCTTTCCACGTGCACAACTGTGCACCTACTTTTGCCCACCCCTGTGTAGTTACGGTTGTCCACTTTTTTGTCCCTTTTTACTTTAGATCGTAAGCCTTCTATTGGTACAATATTGTATTGTATCAATACATTTCTGTTTATTAAGAAATTTTGAATAGCTGTTCTTTATTTGGATGCGTCGTAATTTACTGGTTTCCCTGTGAAAGGGTATTTATTTAGATCCTGATTTTTTCTCTCAAGAATAACGCTGCCGCACATGGCCTTGTCAGGCAGTCTTCGGCGGGGATTTGTGATAGTGCTGGAGTTGAATCCCTGCAGTAAAAGGAGTGACGGTCTCAGAGATTCCCAGTGCAGCCACGCCCTCTCCCTCCTCCCACCCCGTTTACTCACCACTCAACCTCCAGGGCAGTGGCGGGGCAGGGGGCCACCCTCCCGGGCAGCCAGCAGGCCACTGGCCATTCTTGCAGCCTGTCTTCCTGTCTTATTTTCCAGTGGGACGGGAGCAGGGTGGGCAAACAGGCTTCATTTATAAAGCTCTTTCGAGAAAGGAAAACGAAATAGTCTCACAGAGGGGTCTTACAGTCTGTTGATACCATAAGTAATAAAGCACATTTCTCGGGCCGGGAGGAGGAACTCAAGCCAGCGCTGTTTGTTCTCTGTAATTCCCGAGTAGTGAAGAAGGCAGCCCTCTGAATGAATAGGAAGCGTGATGAATTTGAACCCGTGAAATACAAACTTGGTCTTAGCCCAGCACTGCTCAAAGATGAGGGCACTCCCCTTACTTCCTCTGAGTTACAGGCAGCAGAGGCTGGGAGTGTGGGCAGGACTCCTGGCGTGCTTTCTTACGTTGGATTTCTTCATTTTTAGGTGGTGTTGGGATTACCTGCTGGATCTTAGTCTGTAACAAAGTGGTGGCTATTGTGCTTCACCCTTTCAGCTGAGAAGGAAGACAAAATACAGCTCTGATAATACTTTTAAAAATGGACTTTCGGTTAAAAATATGGCTTAACTGTTCTATTGTTTTGCTTTTTTTTTTTTAAAGAGACAAAAACACACAGGTTAGTTCTTCTGTCGAGTGTGCTTGTTCTTGGACTTCACGTGAGATTCTTGTAAGAACCGCGATGTGTGCACTCGTGACTGAGCCCGCTTAGTAGCGGGCGGTGATAAGAAGTCTGCGGCATTGCGACCAGCTGCGTGTTGTCACTCACGACTGCACTCCTAGCATGTCTCAAAGGTCGCATTGCCAACTGGAAAGTCAACCTTTTCTAATAACTTAAGTACTTTAAAGACTTCGTATTATTTTTTAACCTGGGTGAGAAAGCAACTTATTTAATATCACTGGTAGGATTTGAACATGTGTTTTTAATGTCACGCAGCGCCGTTAAGGAGTAACACTAACCGACTGCCTGCGCTTTTCCGCTGGTTGGAATGTCCCCGGCCGGGCAAGCCTTTGGAGAGCGTTATCTACTCATTTGATGCTGTTAATTTCTCATTTCCAGGTTTTATCATTGTATTCATGAAACCATAATGCATTGTTTTGTGCTTGATTTGTGTGTTTTGTATTTAAAACATTCCAAATGAAGTGTATTTTATAAGCATTTAATATTTATAGTCCACAGAATGGAACAAAGTTAAAAAAATAAAGTAGGAAGCCTGATGAATTAACTCACTCGTGGATACATTATTGGCTCATAAAATGTAATTCTGCTAAATACTTTTTAAAACACTTTTTTTCTAATTAAAATCTGTGCAAGCGCCTGCATGACTCCCTTCTGTACGGCCACCGTTTGCTGTGACCAGTCTGTAACTGACAAGCAGCAGAGGGCTTTTAACTGTTAACTACCTGGGCCACGGCACCATAAAGCTAAATTCCGCCCCTGGTTTTCTAATTCTTGTTTGTTCCGTTACAGTTGTCCCCGTCTTTCCCCCTCTGCCCCTCTGCCCAGCCCAACCCCGACTCCCCCAGTCTGTGCTCACGCCATTCCCTAGTTTTGAAAAGATCATGTTTGTGCCCATGTGTCCCTAACAACCCAGCAAGGGGCTCTCTCTGATTCCTGCTGATGGTGCTGTGAAGAGACACCGTGCCGTGTTCCTTCAGTTTGTCACTGCGCAGCAGGTTTCTGGTTGCCCTGGTCACTCAGACCGGCGCGGTAGCACGTTGACATGGCTCTAGGAAAGGCGGCAGAACAGGGAACACAGCATGTTTCTAGCAGACAGCCTCATGAGGACACAGTCACCACACGGGGCACATCCTGGCCACCATGGATGCGAAGCCAACCTGGGAGGCAGGTGGCAGTGGCACGAGGAAGTTGCAGGGGCTGGCGTCTGCTTGCAGGGAGCTGCAGGCGTCGAGGGTGGGCTGTGCAGTGGGCACTCGGTGGCCAGGCGCGCATGCCCAGGGAGTCCTTGGACCACTAACCTGATGAAGTCTCCCTGACAAGGCCCTCGTTTGTCTCCCAAGGACATTCTTTCAGGTAACACTGCAGTCCCAACAGATCTCTCTGAGGTTAGAGGAAAGGATTTACCGTTCACAGCTGTTGACGCTTTCTGTGTGCATTAGTAGTTAATGAAGAGCATGGCGAATAGGGGAAATTTAAATGTCTGTCATATTTCACATCATTGTGGTTTTTCAAAAACTATTTGTTTTTAAATAAATAAATGTGGTACTGAATTCAAAAGATACAGAAAGGGATGAAATGAAAAGTATATTGTTTTCTGACCCTTTTTCTGATATGTTGCCAAGTTTCCAATTTCCCACTTTACCCGTTTCTTATGATTCTTCCAATGATGTTCCATACAATTATGGATATTGATATGTGTGCTTTTAAAATAAAATTCTTTTTGAATTATAAAAGTAGTGCCTAAAAAATAACTGTGTCCTGCCTTTAAAAAAAACATCCTACTTGGAATGTATAGGAAAGGAGCGAGGGAGCAAGGTCTCCCCTGAATCCACAGACCTGGGATTGCCGGCGTTAACATCTGCATGCTTATGTTTGTTTATGGAGAGCTATAGGCTTGTGTGTCTGTTAAAAGTACTGGGCACAGTTTGTAGGTTATGAAAAGAGATAGCCGTTTGATTTAAAACCTCTAAAGCTGTCTTCATGCCAGTCGTGTCTGCGTTCTATGGAAAGTTTACAGTGCGTCAGGCGGGGAAGCCTTCGAAGACGCACACCCACCGCCGTTTGCCGTGTGGGGTTCATGCGCTGTGCGAGTTGCCGGCACAGCCGGGTGAAGTGCCGGTCAGACGAGTCCTCTCCCTCCCGACCCGGCTCGGCTCTCGGGCTCCGTGATTTTTCTTACTCATTCCCAGCCCTGCTTGAGGACAGTGTGTGTGAGCGCCGACCTTCCCCTCCAATCTCTGTGTGTTGTAGCGGACCTTTGAGATTGTTTATAAAGCTGCCCCTGACCCTCTTAGTTGACAATGATTTCCTTTTTCTCCTCTTAGTCTGACCATTGTAAGTATTATCTGTGTGGCTGGTACGTCAGCTGATTTGTGTTTGCCGTTGTGTGATTTTGTTTCTATGTTACATACTTTTTGTGTGACGAAGGGTTTTCTCTCCAGCAACGCTGCAAGTGCCTGTAGGGCCGCAGACTGTTCCTTATGCTTTTATAAATACTCCTCCTAGCACGTCTTAAGCCAATACTCAGTAATATTTAATTTTTAAAAAATCACATAATGGTTTCCCACTAGGGCCATGCATGCCTTTTACATACACTGTATTTTCTTTGAAGTTGTGGTGTTACCAATGAACGGTCACTAGGAGAATTTTCTAGGGTGCTGTTCTCTTGTAAGCCCTTCAGTGATGCCAGCGGATTAGAAGCTGGGCGGGTGGGGGGTGCACACAGCATGCGAATCCCTGGGCAGGGGGCTCGTCCTCGCCCTGGGCTCACCGCTCCGGCGTGTGCGGGTCAGCCTTGCTGCCGTGAGTTTGGAATGTCGTCTGTGCCCGTCTTTTGACAGTGACTGTTCCTCGCCAGTGAGTTCAGTCTCAATGGAATGACTGTTGTGTGGCTTTTGCCAATACTTCTGTTGTTGCTTGTGCTTTGGGTATCATCGAACAATCTATTGCCAGATCCAAGGTCACAAAGATGTGTGCCTCTGTTTTATAAGAGTTTTATAGTCTTTGTTTTTATATTTAGATCTCTGATCCATTTCGAGTCAGTTCTCATATACAGAGTGAGGTAGGGGTTCAACTTCATTCTTCTGTATGTGGATATGCAGTTATTTAAGCACTGTTGAAGAACCTATTCCCCACTGAGTGGTCTTGGCAGTCTTGTCAAAAATCAGTTGACTAGACACATGGGTTTATTTCTGGACTCTCAGTTCTGTTTTATCTGTCTACATGTCCATCCTTACATCAAGACCACATGGTTCGATTACTGTTGCTTTGTAGTAACTTTTGAAATGGGAAGTGTGAATCCTCCAACAGCGTTCTCCTATTTACAGATGGTTTAGGCTAGCCCTTGCGATTCCATATACGTTCTAGAATTGCCTTGTCAGTTTCCACGAAGAAGTTAGCTGGGGTTCTGACAGGGGTTGTATCGAGTCTGGAGATCGGTTTGGGAGTGTTGTCATCCTAACGGTATGAAGTCTTCCAATCCACAAACATGGATGTCTTTCCATTTATTTAGATCCTGTTTAATTTCTTAGTTTTTGGATGATTACTTTTGCAATTCTTTGGTTAAATTTATTCACAAGCATTTTATTCTTCTTTATTTTGGATCAGGTTAAGATCTAAGTTATTTATTTTCTGAATATATGATGGTAAAAACTGGGCTTTTTTATTTTGGAAGGTTTTTTAGCTACTGATTTCAATTTCTTTAATGGTATAGGGATATTCAGCTTTATATTTCTTCTTGAGTCACATTAGGCATATTAGTGTAGGGACTTATCCATTTCTTCTCAACTTTTAAATATATTGGGATAAAATTCTGGTCAATACTCCAGATGTGACAGAAAACGTAAAATTTGAAATTTTGGGGTGTGGTCTTTTGTATATGTCTGCTAGGTCAGGGTTAATCAGTTGTCGCATTCAAGTCAGCTACCCATTACTGAGAGGGGTATGTGAAGTCTCACACCATGACTTCAACTTGTAGTTCTGCCAATTTTTGCTTCATTTGTATTCTTATTGGTTGCACTCTCTCTGTTTCCTTTTTCCTCCTTGCTTGCCGTTTTAGGAGAACCTACTATTCTTTCCTTCTGTGTGTCTGCCTCACTACTCACACCACTCCCACACTTCTGACACTTCTGGTCACCGGCCCTGTGGGGGTTCTAGCCCACAGCCAGCAGTTCTCTGCGACGCCAGCTGGGTGTCCAGCGATGTAACTCTATTCTGACACTGGCTACCTGGGGAGAGCGTCAGGTCGCACAGGGGAAGGGGCTCGGTCCCACGAGGCTGCCCTGCTTCAGGTGCCAGTTGCAATTCAGGTTGTCACCTGTGCTTCTGACTGACCAGCTATAGATCAGAGGTCCCCGCGAGCCCTCCTCCGGTTCAGTTCATTGGCTAGAGCAAATTATAGGACTCAAGTTTGCTTACCATTTACCAGTTTATTATGCAAGAATGTGATCAAGGACCCAGGTAGACTTGCAGATGGAGGAGATGGGAGAAGGCATGTGGGAGCACCGCTGTCCCACCATCTCTGTGTGCTCCCCAACCCAGAAGCCCCCTGAGCCCCGTCCTCCTGGGATCTTACGAAGGCTTTATCACTAAGGCACGGTCCATCTCCAACCCCATGTTCCGTCCCTCTCCCTTCTCAAGGTGCGTGTGTGGGGGGCAAAGAGTCCCAGCTTCTCAAGGCTTGTCCTTTCTGGTGGCCAGCCCCATCCTGGAGCCCTCCAGGTGTCCTCTCAGAGCTTCCTCATCGCAACAGAAGACACTCTGTCACCCCAGGAAGTGCTAGGGCTTCAGGAGCCTGTGTCAGGCCCTGGGGACAGAGAGCAACGTCTACTTTTTATCATCTCACAATTGCCTTTGGCTTTCTCACATCCCTCTCCACCTTACATTTTGAAGTTGATTCTTTTTTTAGTGCTTACACTAGAAAATCTACCAATGCTTAGTATTTTACTCTCCAGCAACCTAAGACTCATAGCCCGTTAACTTCAGTGCTTCCCATCACGTATTTATGCGATGTATAGACGTGTATGTGTGTACATAAACGATGCGTCAGCTGTATCTTAATGGTCTGTAACCCACAGGAGATGGACGTACAAAGCAGTAACGTGTTTACACCCTTGGTTAGCTTCATTCCTAGGTATTTTATTCTTTTAGAAGCCATTGTGAATGAGATTGTTTTCTTAGTTTTTCCTTTCTGTTGGTTCATTATTGGCATATAAAAATGCAGCTGATTTCTGAATAATCATTTTGTATCCTGCTACTTTGCCGAATTCATTTATCATTTCTAGTAGACACTTGTTTAGAATTACACATTTACTGCCCTCCCCATCAGACCCCGTATTTCAGATCACTTTCTCCCTGCTTGAAGTTTATCTGTGGAGATGGGGGTTCATAAGCTGCTCCTTGCAAAAGCAGACAGCAGGCTGGACACTCAGCCCACAGGCTGTGGTTTGTTGATTCGCCCACTTATTTTCATCTTGTCTGTCTCTTTTCATGTTACAATGGTGGAGTAGTGGTGACAGAGGGTTTATCTCCTGTGAAGCCTAAAATATTTACTATCTGGTCTTTTACAGAAAAAGTTTGCTGATCTTTGCTTTCCAGTTTCCTTTAGTGAAGATCTAATGCTGGCTGGCCCTCTCTGTTTTTGGTTCTCTGAAAGTGTGTCTGTTTCTTCCTTATTCTTGGTCGCTCCTGGGGTATGCATTCCAGGAGAACAGCCCCAGCGTGCTGAAGGCCCCGAAGTGCAGCTGTTGCATTGATGAGAAGCTGCCTTTGGCTATGTGATTGCTTTTAAGATTTTTTTCTCTTTGTTTCCGGTGCTTTGCAGTTTCATCATGATCTAGCTGGGTGTGAATTTCTCTTTATTTCGATGTCTGTTTATTTTCTTGGGCATTTATTGTACTTTCTAAATCATTGGATTGAAATCTGTTCTCATTTCTGGAAAGTTTTCGGCCTTGTGTAGACACTTAGCCCCGCTCCGTTCTGTCTTCCCTGTTCTTGGGAGATGGAGTAGGTTTGGTTAAGCCTTTCGCTCTGTGTGTGTCTGCTAGCCTCCCTCCCCTATTTCCTCTCTGTCTCTCAGCCCTTTGACACTGATCAGTTCTTCAGGTCTGTCTTTTACTCTCTTCATTCTGGTCTCATCAGCTCCTAAGCCTGTTTGTCAGTTTAAACTATTACGTTTGAGTTCTTTGTCACATATGCTGAATTCTTGTTCTTTTTATTCACATTTGTTGGGAACTGTCCTGCCTAGTCTCAGAAGCTGTAACCCCCCATGGCTAAGGCTGAGTGAGAGACCTTGGGACGCCACTAAGGAGAGAAAGCTTATCTTCCTGGGGCGGGGGGGCACCTCTGCACCCTTTACTTCACCCTGCTTGGCCCCGGGCGAATGACTGGTTAGCCAATGATGGGTAACATTCCTCAAGGGAGGGAGGGTCGGCCTAAGACAGGCACAGTCACGAAGGGGCCCTCAGGGAAGGACTTGGGGGCTATAGAAAAAGGGGGTGATGGATCCTTACCCCTCAGCTTTGACATAGCCTGAGTCCTCATTCTGTCTGCAAGAAGCCTTCTAATCTCTTGGCTGCCTTACTTCCCCTGCCTGATTTAAGCCTGAAACAATGCTGGAGGGTGGTATGGCCCTGTGCTGGAACAGGCAGTTCCCCGGGGTAATCAGGCCTAAGAAAGAATGCATAAGATCCTGTGAAACTGGCTTTGCTAAGAATGTCCTCAGTTTTCTGATAAGAGTCCGAGCAGGAAATGAGTTTGTTTCTCAAAGTTTTATAGCCCCTTAGCTAACTGACCCCGACTCAGAATAAGCCCTCATAGTTTTGTATGTCGTCTGTTGTTTGATCCTCACTGCCTGGCAATGACTGATGGGCTTCACCTGTGTCCCTGTGCAGACTGAACCCAGTAGAAGCCCGCGGAGGAACAGGCTGCTGGCCCTTCTCGAGAGGTCGGCGCCTTTCCTCCCCAGGCGGGTCAAGTCTGGGTGGACTTGTTCCCCTCTGTGGCGGACGAGGGGTGGGGAACTCTGCAGGCGGAGGCCCCCCTCCCCATTTTCAAAAACTACCTTATTTCTTTAAACGTCTATTTTTTGGGTATAATAAATCATTTATTTTCTGGGCCCCAACAGGCGAAGTCTTCGCAGATCTGGTCCTCACATGTTGTCCCTCTCGGTTCTCTCGCCGCCTGGTTTTCATGTGCTTGGTGATTTTTTTGGACTGTGCTTTTTTAAAACTCTGTGGCAATGTCTCAGTTGTAGGAAAAAAAGATGTAGTTTTGTATTTGAGATGCTGTCGTTAGCTCATAGACAATGGATGTTAAACATCAGATTAGCAATGAAATAAAACCTCAATTACCCAGAGTCAACGCAGGTACTGAAAACACAGAGACACACGCACCGAGCCACGAGGGTAACGGCGCCGAAGAACCAGGCCATCAGACCAGAATGTAGCAGAACATCGATCTTGTTTAAATAACTATCTTTATTTTCCCTTCTGTGGGCGAAGATGGCTTAATAGAGTTCAGCACAGTCACTTCCGAGTCTCCGAAAGCATTGCCGGCAGAGCCCTGCCCGGGGGCTGGCTGGGGCATCTTCGTGCTCTTCCAGGCCTCCTCAGGCCCTTCTCTAGCAGCCTTGGCCCGGTCCTTTTTAAAGACGCAGCCTGACCCGAAGAGCTCCTCCATCAGACTGCTCTTCTTGTCCCTGGACGCTGCACCTGCTGCCTTTGCCCGGGCAGACCTCCCGAAAGAGGGCTCGTACACGCTGGCAGAGTGCTCTGGCTTCAGGCCCTCTGCGCCCCCGCGCTGCCTGTCTGCGCCGGGGTTGCATCTCCGGGGGCCTGGGGCGGGCCCCCCTGAGGCAGGCAGCCCGTGGTGCAAGTTTTCAGTGGCTACTGTGAATGAGTAACGCTTTCTCTGTCTGAGGAGTAGTTTCATGTTGGGAGCAGCGTTTTTATTTGGCACCTCGTCCGTGTCGCTTACTTGTAGACTTTTTTTAACCCCTTCTTTTGCTGCCTCGTCTCCCTGCTGGCCTCCCCATTCGGGGTGAATGACTTGAATTCTTTCTGGTGGTAGTTCTTGTTCTTTTTCTAAAGTGATTTTCTTCTCTTGATCTGCTTTTCTCTCTCTCTGTCTTCCAATATTCCCCAGAGCTGCTTGTACTCGCAAATGTTCCTCTTCCTTTGATAAATCTGCATTAGAAAAATAATCAATTTGGGGACCTTTAAAATGGATGGTCTTTTTTTTTTTTTAATTGAAATGAATGTTCAAGTACAGTTTTCGCCCCCTTACTCCCATTCAAGTCCTCCCACCCCCCCTCCCTACCTCCTTCCCATTACCACCCTCCCCCTAGCTTTTATCCATGTGTCCTTTAACTTTGATCCTATAAACCCTTCCCCCTCTCCCCCGAAATCCCTCTTCTCTCTCCTCTGGTCACTCTCCACCTGTCCTCTAATGCAGTGTCTTTGACTATACCCTGCTTCTTTCTTTGTTTTGTTGTTTAGGTTCCTGTTAAAGGTGAAATCATATGGTTATTTATATGATTTCACCTTTAATAAAATGGATGGACTTTTATTTCCAGATGGCATGCATGTTTGACACACTTCTTTACACCTCCTGACAAGGACAGTAAAATGACAAAAAAAGGCAAGAAAATAAATGTATACAGCACTGGAATATGGGCAGGGTGCTATTAAGAGGCATAAAATGTTGCCTTCTCCGAGAACGTGCCACCTGACCGAGAAGTGTGAGACCAAAAGAAGAGTGATATTCCTGAGGAAGAATTTGAAGACTGTACTCTCAGGGGTCATTTCTGTAGTTCGTTACTAGAGGGGTTTCTCTCCATGTGCAGAGCCCCCGAAACCACGAGGAGGAGGCGGGGTGTTCTCTCCTGAGTGTGAAGCCGGCTTTTAGTGTTGCCTTTGCAACTGCCACTAGCCGTCGATGACAGTTCTTCTCTTCCTTTGGAAGAGTAAGAGGGAGAGAACACAGTCCGAGTGGTTTCTAAAGAGAAAAGGGAAAATGTGCCTATGAGGTCTTACTAGAAGTTCCATCACCACTAGCTGGATGTGGTGCCAGAGGGTATTTTTCACCCACCCAATTGGCGAGTAATTTTCAGAGTTGGTGAGAATATGGGGAAACGGGAGCTTCTGTTCCCCATCAGTGGGGGTGTAAGTGGGCATAGCTGTTTAGATAACAATTTGGCAGTATCTGTCACAGTTTTGGGTGAACACAATCTTAGCCCCAACAACTGCATTTCTAGGACCAAACCTTACAAAAATACACAACGTGTAGCATAAGGATGTTACCGAGCATGGTTAATAACAGCGAACCATCCTAGAAGCCAGGCAGGTCGTGGTTAAATAATGATGTTACGCGCAGCTTTGGAATTCCGGGCATTTGTGATAAAGAATTAGGTGGGTGAACAGGCCCCAACAGGAAAAGGTTTCTCGGTGTGTTGTTAAGGGAAACCGCTGCTTCAGGAAGGGCAGTCCTTTCCCTGTCCTTGCCTCTTTTGGGCAAGACACACCCAGGTCCCCATGCACAAGCCCACAGAGACCACCCACGCATTCCTCACATGAGACCGTTGTTTGATTACAAATCTGAATGGCCAGTCACTTGTGGGGACAGTGCTGGGCAGCAGAAAGCTGGCAAATTTTCCATGTGAACACATTCTGAAACAAAACCATTTATGCTCCAGGCAAATAAAAAAGGAATTCTAGTAAGAGAAGAAATATGTTTCAAGAATCAGTGGTGAGCAATGACCCTTAAATGTTAAAGTTTGGGGACTGGTGGAATGCTTGTTTCCCACCTCCACTGCTTGCAAGCCCACCCGCATACCTCGTCCCTCGTCTGGGTTGTGGCACTGGTCTCCAGCTGGCCTTGAGGAGGTGGACCTGGTCCCTCTGGTGACGTGCAACCCCAGGGTGACAGCTTTGCACCAGAGACAGAGGGCCACCAGTCCAGAGGCAAGGAGGCTTACGCATTAAGGGCTGGTGTCACCAAGACCCCTGGTGCCTCTATCCCTGTGGCAGTGAATGCCCGGTGAGCAGGTCCTTGGCCCGTCTTGGCCACGGCCTGATGGAGGTGTTGCCCCATCATGTGCTACCACCTGGGTGGGCTGAGGGCTCACTTCACCCCACAGAAGCGTTCCGCCTGACCTACGCCCAGAGCTGCATGGGACCTCTGGGGATCGTGGGACAGGAAGCCCTGAGCAGCCTGTTCCGCCCGAACCACTGCCTCCTGGACCCGCCGAGCAGCCCTGCCAGATGCTGTGCGCCCACGGGCTCTCTGCACCCAGGACGGGCAGGACCTCTCCCTGACTGGGCCCTTGGGCCCTTGGGGGAGATGAGCCGCAGTCTGCGTCCAGCTGTCCCTTCCGGGAAACCTTCGGTTAGTCTCCACTAGTGGCAGAATTGCCCTTCACCCAGCCGGGTTTGGTTTGCTGCTCAGTCTGTCAAACCTGGATATGTTGTCGAAGGACCCGTAGGAGGACGGGGAGCGGGGCCGCAGGGCAAGGGCATGAAGAGCTGGCTGAGGAGTGTGGTGGTTTCTGGCAGGCGGGCAGGGGATGTGGTTGGGAAGGGCCCACAGTGTGTTCGAGGGGACACTAATGCTCCATCTCTTAGGATAGTGGCTACAAGGTGTTAGTTTTAGAATAATTCTTCAAACAGTATATCTTTTATGTGTACTTGCATACACAGTAATTCACAGCTCAGAAAAATCAGTAAGAATAAATATGAATTAAAAGGTGTTAAATTACCTTCGTATTTTCTCTCGGAATCTTCTTGGCTTGGTAGTTTGCTGCTGTAGCGAGGAATTACACGGACCGTTTCCGTCGGCTTTTCTTTATGACCAGCGATTCCTGTCGACTTCTTGCTCTGCAAGTGAGAAGAGCAGCAGCACCTCGTCTTTGGGGTGCAGATACTTTGGGGTTGTGTTGCGTGCATGAGTACAAACACCTCCTGTCTGAACAGGCGCCTGTAGCCTGTTTTGCAGAGGTCTGTTTATTTAGACGCTACGAGACGTCAAACGGGCCGTACCTTAGTCATCAAAGCTGGGGCGTCTTCCGATTTCTGGGTCTCCTGATGCCTCACACTTGTTGAAACACCCATCCTGTCTGCTTGTACTGACTTCGTTGAAGACACTACAGAACAGGTACGTTATACGTAAGGAACACATCTGACATTTGGAAGCAATCCTGATTTTTAGTATAAAATTACACTGTGCAATGTCATGGAACAGAGTACACTAGATATTTTGTAAAACTTTTCGGCATAGGTCTACCATTGCCACCGTTGTGTTTCCCCTGCCATTGCCCTTGTTTTGTCTTGTGCTGGGCCACAGAGCCTACGGGAGTACCTGCCGGTGGCCGACTCCAAAGCAGGCAGGCAGTGGGCAGGCCTGCGCTGTGCCCGTGGGCCCGGCGGCCCCCACCTGCAGACGGGGTTCAGGGCTCAGAAGAGTGGCTGTGGGCGTGGGTCCCCCACCCTGCATCGGAGCCGCCCCGAGCTCGAGTGGCCCCCTGGCTGCGTCTGTCACGGTCTCTGCTGGCTGTTATTCCAGATTATCAGCCAGAGGCAAGTGAAGGAACAAGGCCAGGGGACCTGAGGCCGTTGCCCTTCGAAGTGGCACAGTTACTTCAACGGAACCAGGGCGGGCATTGCTGTTGTAACAGCTACATTTTGAGTGGAATGTTTGGCTGGGCGGGAAGTCAGTACGCCTTGTCCTGAAGGGAAAGCGCTACTTGGGAATAAAGAGGTGCAGACTGGACAATAGCAGCAGCAGCACGGGTGACCTGACAAACGTGGTGCTGGACAGAAGAAGCCGGACACAGAGGAGCCGCCACTGATGACTCAGTTTCTAAGAAGTCGTAGGACAGGCAAACTGCGCTGTTGCGACAGCAGGGACCCAGCGGCTGCCCCAGGCCAGGCATGTGGGCGGCTGGGCGCAAGGCGGGCACGGGGGCGCCTGCCCGGACGTGGCCGTGACCCTGTCCTGACTGCCACCGTGGTCGTGTGGAAATGGATGTGCATTTGTCAAAACCCATCGCCTGGCGCACTTAAAACGGGTGCATTGTCGTGAGGCCCACTCTGCCTATGTAGAGCTGGTTTTCAGATCCACACCCTGGCCAATAGATTCTCTTAGAAAGTTCAGTGTGTGGCAGCCACTTGGCTTCAAGCCGGAGGTCCTCTCCTTCGACCCGCAGTAAGAAATGCGGGACGGGGCAGGAGGTGGGAAGGCAGGAATGCGCATTTTTCTGTTCTTTTCCAGCTGTTTGAACCTCGGCATTTTCTGTATTCTTTTAAAATCACAAACTGTGTTTTAATGCCTGGTAAAATGATTGTTAAAATATCCATTATTTTGGTGAGATAAGTTAGGAAAATCTGACTAGATTCTTAGGAATAGATTTTTGAGGGAAAATAATGAAAACATACCTTTTGGATAATCTTTGCTGTCATGTAAATTTTTCAGTATCCGATTAGTGTAGATGTTTCTAATTTCAAGCTCTCTATCCTTCTCCTAGGGAGAACCACAATACCAATTTTTCTATGAACATTTGCTTTTATCAACCTGCATTTCTTCTAGAAAGCAATTTAAGTGAGTTTAGTATTCTCTGAGTAAAATCTATAATTCTAGCAGAAATAGAAATAGGCCATATCACTGTATTTCATTCCTGACATCAAAAAGCACTTTTTCACAGTAACGAACTTGTGATTGGGACAATAATTTTGAAAAGTTTCCAAGCCAGCTTCTTTCACTCCTTCCCATCCCCTGACATTTATTATTCTTTTCCATGGTGCCATATAGTGGCCACTAGCCATGTCGTGATTTGAGCTAATTAAAACACATGAAAAAGAATGAAATCTTACCCTTTGTGGCAGCATAGATGGACCTAGAGGGTATTATGCTAAGTGAAATAAGACAGTCAGAGACAAACACCACACAATTTCACTTACTTGTGAAACGTAAGGAACACAATAAATGAACAAACAAAATAGAAACAGACTCATCGGCACAGAGGGCGGACTGGTGGTGGACAGAGGAGGGGTTGGGGGCTGGGTGACAGACAACAGTGAGGGGACTGAGAAGGGCAAACTGGCAGTTACAGGACCTCGTGGGGATGCAACGCACAGCACAGGGAATGGAATCAGGAACATTCTAACAACCACGTGTGGCGCCAGGTGGGCGCTGGAAATATCGGGAGGGGGACACTTCGTGACGCGTATGATGTCCAACCACTAGGCTGCACACCTGAAACCAGTACAAGATATCATCAAAAGTAAACTGCAATTGGAAAATAAACTAATTAAAATAAACTAGATGAGCAACTCCGCCCTCAGTCCTGCCACCCACACTCTGCACAGCCGTGGCCGGTGCAGATGGCTCTCCGTGGTCACGGCGCGTGCCATCAGACAGGCTTACGTTTGCGTGGCACGGCCACGGACACCGCCGCTCAGCTTCATATCCCAGTATTGTCTTTAAAGTCTCAGCAAAACGAAAGGTTTGAAATCCTAGCTCGTTGAGGAAAAACCGGAATTGATTAAATGCCAAGCATGCCTTCTTACGCATACATCACGAGGGGAGCCTGTCAGACTCGGGACCACTGAGTTTTAGTCGGAACCTGGTGACAGGAGGTGGGCCTGCCAGTTCAGGCTGACCCCCACGTCCGGGCGGAGAGGAGACCCCGGCAGGGACGGGCCCAGCGGTGGGGAGTCGGGAGAGACAGAAGGGACCTCGATAGTTGGAGGGGCACGTTTGATTGGAAAATTCAGTTAGAGGTCAGTGTGTCCTTCAGCCCCGGGGAGCAGACAGCAGCAGGTCAAGGTCAAGCGCTGCTGACTGACAGGTGCAGGATGGCCACTGAGGCCGAGAGGAGGCAACGGGAAGGACAGTCCTTCATGCTTGGAACAAAGGTTTAATTGGTGGGTCACAGCCCTGGCTGGTGTGGCTCAGTGGACTGAGTCCTGGCCTGTGAACCAAAGGGTTGCTGGTTTGATCCCTGGTCAGGGCACATGCCTGGGTGGCAGGCAGGTCCCGGTCGAGGTTGCATGGGAGGCAACCACACATTGATGTTTCTCTCTTTCCCTTTCTCCCTCCCTTCCTCTCTGTCTAAAAGTGAATTAAAACAAATAAACAACCAAAAAAATATTAGTTTGTGGTGGGTCGCAGAGCTGGGTCTGGGTCCAGAGCCAAAGACAACAGGTTTAGAACACAATCCATGATCCTTGCGGGTGAGTTCAATTGGTTAACCAAGAGAAGCAATAAGAAGAAAATCCATGTCTAGGAACGCTCAGGGAATGCCGTGGGTTCTTCGTAGGGAAGGGCGCGTGCTCAGAGTTCACGGGGAGGTGGGGTCACGGTGTGGAGCCACATTGAGGCAGCACAGAGGGCTTCTGGGGGTTGGAGAGGGAACCAGGTCTGAACAGATGCCACCTCTTAGGCAGGGGGAAGCCTGTAGCCTGGACGTCAGCTGGGGTGCAGGACCTCGCTCAGAGCTGTGGGAGGCTGACACCCATGCCCTCACTGTGGCCCATAGCCTAGACATGGAGAGTGACCTCGACCCGGGGCTGGGTGACTCTCCACCATCCACTCCAAACTCCATTCGTCTTGTAAAATGGAAACTCTGTCCCCGCCGAACACGGGCTCCCGTTCGCCCCTCCCCGAGCCCCGGGAAACCACCACGGAGCTGTCTCGTGACTTTGACTGCTCACTCCAGGCGCCTCGTGTGAGAGGAATCACAGCGTGTCTGTCTTTTGGTGACTGACTGACTGAGCTTGGCATGCTGTCCTCCGGCCCACCCGTGCTGCAGCGTGCGTCAGGGTCGCCGCCCTTCTTAGGCCGACCGAGCTCCGGCGTTTCACGTACAAAACTCTGCCCTTACCCGTTCACCTCGGCAAATGCGGTAAGCAGAATTAACTTGTCGTGAGCCGCTCGGAATGGCGTTTCTCTGATATTATATCAGCACTGGAAGAAACAGTGGGCTTATTTTTTTCATTATCATTTGGATTTTTGGGGAACGCTTTTCAAATTTTTTTTTTTTTGCATTTCCTTTTGCTTCATAATATGCAAAATATTTACAAGGCTCCAAAGTCATGTTTACCGAAAAGACAGTCAAGAAATCTAGGTTCTGTACCCATCTCTTCTACTGTGGTTGCCATCCTACTGCCATTGTTACCCTGCTATTGTTTTTCTTTAAAAATATCAGCTAATATGTGAATATATTTGTATTGCTTCCTCTTCTTATCCTTCCTCCCCTTTTTTAAGTAAAGAAGAATGTAGGGTTTAACACACCCTTTTAATTTGTTTTTAAATATTTTTAAGATTTAAAAGTGTTCAGACTTTCCAACTCCCAGCAGGAAAACATTGCCTGAGAGAATACCGTAGCGCAAACCACTGTCACCTGTTGCAGCTGCGTTTGGGGCCCAGGGGCAGGGATTCTCCTCAACGTGCCCCAGCCTTATTCACAGAAGGCCAGTGGCACACTGGTTTGTATCACTGTGACATCCATTGGGTGACCCAAGTTGCTTTTCCTTCATCAGGGGCTTTATCTGTCAGAAGGGATGTATGACGCTTGACCGATCTGGCTGACAATGTGCTGATGAGAGCCGTAACCTTGGGGTTACTCTGATATTCCGACATACTTGCCGGGTTATGAGCCTCACCCTGGAATGCCACCACAACTTTTGGGTCTTGCGTGATGGCAAGAACCTCTGGGTTACTGAGAATTCCCCTGGGCCCAGGCACTGCTGCTGTTCCAGACATTCTTCCAGGAAAGCCACCTGGAAAAGAGCTGTACTGCGTTCCTGCCTGTCATCTGGCTTCTTCCTCCCTCTGGGCTCTCTCCAGTTCTTCCAGAGCCTTCTTAACCCTTTCCATTCTTTCTCTGATCTCTCGCTCTTCACGGTTCTGCTCATGCTTGCTCCGATGTTCTGCAACTTTTCTGGGCCCTTGGTTGAACTTCCTTCAGCATTGCACTAGCATTGTCATCATAATCCAATTTACACGCAAGGGCAAGATCATGGGCTGCTTCTTCCCCATGGCCCAGAAGTCTGTGTGCTTTCCCTCGCCCTTTATGAGGCCGAGCTGAACCAGATTTATTCCAATAGTTCTGTCGTAGTCTCGGATGGCAGTATTTGGCTTCTTCATCTGATGAAGAGGACACGGGCTCTCCTGCCATACAGAATGGCCAAGCGAGGATTCAGCTTGATGGCAGGCACCTGTGAACAAGTCAATGGCTTTCTGTAGCTCACCATCGTTTAGGGCATCGATGGCAGCTGCTTTTTTATTGTTTGCCTGATCCCTCAGCTCGGTTATCTCCACATGTTCACCTTCCATTTCTTGCGGGCCTCAGTGTCCACTTCAGTCACATCCTCGTTGTCAACTGCTGGGTCACTTTCCTCACTTGATGACTTGTCAGTCTTTATGTCTTCCTCCACCTTCTGCTGATTTTTCTTCCTTCTTTTCTTCTGATTTGATTTTATGAGTAGCAGGTGGCATTTTACCGCCCATGCTCTCTACCCACTCCCTAAGGAAGCACATTTCCTTGGGATGCAGAATGCCTGGACCCTGCCTGTGCATTTTCATGAAGGCCTGAGGCTGGAAGCTTGCTCAGTTTGCAGGGACTCATGGCCGGGAAGTGGCGGGAGGCAGCAGGCGAGGCTTAGGTTGCTAACTCGGCGTGGGCTGTACTGCCTCCTTTTTCTTAAATAATAGCACACTACCCACTTTCCTCTGCCTTCCTTTCTTCACGTATCAATATGTCCTGGAGATTATTCCTCACTACTATATGGATTCCTCGTTTCTTCTTACACATGCACAGAAATGCATTCTGTGTAGGTTTATTTACTCTATAAAAATAAATTTGGATCCTACTGTATATAGGGTTTGGTATCTTTCTTTTCACTAAGCATTTCATTAAGTATTTCTCCTGTTAAATTTTATTTACTTGAATAAATAAGTAAATAAATTTATTTACTTGTTCAAGTACAGTTTTCTGCCTTTTACCCCATCCCAGCGTACCCCCAGCCCTCCCGCCTCCCTCTCGTTTCCACCCCACCTTGTGTTAAATTGTTTTTTAATGACTACATTCTATTTATATGCGTGCATATGGCAACATATGAAAGCACAAAATTTACGTTAAAATTCCCTGATTGTGTCTCCTATGCGTGTGTGTGTGTGTGTGTGTATACGTTTGCCCCAACCAGTGGATCTTAAAGCTTTTCCTGTTAGCTTTCTAAGCTGGTTGCTGTGCTCATATACAGGGAGCTATTCTATGTGGCATGGCCAGTGTCGCTCAGTCCTATCAGAAAACTGACAGGCGTGAGTCAGCACACAGGAAGCCAAGTCCATGGCTCGGTTCTCCCGTGGGAAACCAGGCCTGTTTTGTATCTAGGCTGCTCTGAGGCTTGCTTTTTGCTAAAACTCCCTCATCCTAGATTGAGGCAGCAGATGTTGACTGCGTATCTTTAAGGTAGCTTCCTGAAGTCTGTGCTAAACCTCCCAGGTATGGAATGTAACAAGCTCAACCACTTCTCCCCTTGCATCTGCAAACATCCTTTTCTTTGAGGTAACTAGCAACATTCTTTCCTCTGTTATCTGTCGGGGCCAGTGAAAGCTGGCGCCAGTAGCCAAGGCTGAGTGAAAAGCCGCACTGCTTGCATCTGCTAGGCAGGTCAAGTCAGCCCCTTAGGACAGCCGGAACCCAGACCCCGGAACCCGCAGGGGTTGAACGGGAGATAGGTAACCACAAGCTTCCGCTGAATGTGCTGTAACTTTTGCAGAGACGTATGTGTCAGTTTGATAGCCCAGGGGCGGAACAGTCTGTGCCTGCAGCGTCTCCCTGTTTGCGAGCCGTCCTTGAGCTCTGTCTAAGCAGCCCTACCAAATGGTGCAGAGACCATGCTCAGGGCTCTTTGTCTCTCCGTCAGAGGACAGTGTCCCACCTGTTCACACTTTTCCTTAAACTATGTGTGTTGTGATTTTCTTCAACTCCCGTTGACCCCACTCAGGGACCCCCACTCAGGGACCCCCACTCCATGCCGGTCACAGCAGTTATCTGTAAAAGGTAATCACCTACAGCGAACCTGTGTATAGTAAATGAGGACCATCCTCGATGTAATGTACCCAGAAAAGCAATAAAAGCCTGTCCAGGCAGGGGTCGGGGCCCTCTCCCACTTAGAGAGTGGCCATGCGTCCCTTTTTCTCCACAGCACTTCATGCAGTCCATGTGGCGTCGCAGCCACAACACACAGACCCTGCGGACCGGAGTCCGCGTCAGTCATGCCCAATTTTGGGCACAGTGCACTCTCTGAAGTTCCCTGAGACTCCAAAGAAGGAAGAACCCACGCTTTCCTTGCTCTACAAAGGGAAAACCGACAGCCCACTCTCCCCGCTCACCCTTCCCTCCTGCTCTGAGTGCTCTCGAGGCTGCCGGGAAAAGGTCCGAACAAAGTTCTTGCCTCAAAGAATCAAGCTTAGATTTACTAGATGAAGCTTGATAAAGCCATATTTATATTTCTTAAGTGTCTTATCTAGTTTTTCCAACTTGTTGGACATTTTAGAAATCTAGAAGGCAGACATAGCAAAAGTCTGAAGAAATATTTTTAATCCTCATTTTTAAAACACTTTAAAAGACAGTCTTTCAAGCCTATTTGCAAATTACTCTATCTTAATGTTATAAGTTAATTTTTAAATTTGAAACCTTACTCTGGATTCCATGAAAATATTAAGAAAACACAATAATATTACATCATGTGACGAAATAAAAATATTACAAAGTGCTGTCAATGAACAGAAGAGAGCTTTGCTTTTCTAATGAAGCTCGTGTTTACCGGCTGCTAATGCCTCTTAATGATTTCAGGTCCTCCACCTGTTCCTACGGCCGTAGGGAAAACCGTTGAGAAACATATTCCCCAAGTTAAATAATTTAGAGATGTAATAGGCATAAATAGCTCTGACAATTTGGGAAGCAGAATTTCACAGATTGTGTTATCTTTTGCCTGGAAAGAAGTACCTTAAGTTTCTGTTGGAGGTGCCTGACCTCCTTTTGCAGAGCCTCCTTAGCTGCCTGGGCGGCCAACGTCTTCTGGTTCTCGACGGCCAGCTGCCGGCTGAAGGCTTTCGTCTTCAACCTCAGCTGCTTCTCTAGGTTCTGAAAACAGTGTACATTTCAGCTCTTCTGCAGCCACTGCACTGCATTAAAAGCTTCCACTTCAATGGAACCAATTGCATTTATGAGAAGTGTAAATTTTTAATACAATTTTAGGGATGACTTGTATAGGGGACATAGAGTAGAAATAAATATAACCCCCCAAAAGCCAAAATCCTAGATCATGACTTTAGAGAATAAACGTCATGTTTTGAACCTAAGGTTTTTTGTGTTCTGGAATTTGATGAAACAGTTTTTGAACACGTTCCGAAAATCGATACACACAGTCAATGTCACCCGTTAAACCGAGGCAGTCCCGCTGGCAGGAAGGACTCTGCTACCTTGGCGTCGTGGACAGCAGGCCCTCACCTGACAGGTCAGCAAGCTCGTGGAAACTGTGACTTCAAGCAAAGATGCATAATGAAACCAACTGATATAAATTAGAGTTACATCCCTATGGCAGAGTTCTGGTCTTAAAAACATCTCCCACCCTCTAAATAAAGTCCGAAAATATCCTAATATTAAACATTGACATAAATATAAGCTATACATACACTTAAGAAAGATGAATAAAAACAAGATAATTCTTTTCCGACCCTCTGATTCCAGTTCAGGGTCATGTGTGGCCAATAGCTCAGGGTGCCAGTGGGGACCCACCTGGACTGGATGCCCTTCCAGGGCAGGACACACTCACACCCACAGCTACTCATGCTGGGACGTGGGGGACACACCGATTCCCCGAAAGTGCACATCTCTGGGGTGTAGGAGGAAACCGGGGTCCCCAGGGAAAGCCCACATAGCCGTGGGGGGAGGACATGCAAACTCCTCAGAGACAGTGGCCCCCGCCAGGAGCCCATGATTTTTTTCTGATCAGTGTTGGGATGAAACAGTGTTGAACGAAACATTATTTGAGGACCTGCTGTATTCTTTAAAAGTCTTCCGAGCCTCTCTTTCTGAAGGGCTGTGCAGCATCGGTGCAGATCACCGGGGACTGCGGGTTTGCTAACTGGGACGGAAGCTGTCGCAGGGACTCACAGGGCCACACACAGACAGGGGACTGCTGAGTCAGCAGGAGTGCCACCCACGCCCAGGACTCCTCCAGGCAGGCTCGCCTCTCTCGAGGAAGAACTGTGTCACTGGAGAACCGCTTGGCTTGGACTTTGACAGAGGCATGGCCAAAGGCCTTTTCTATTTTTTTCATAAAGTGTCATTTCCTTCATTATATTAGTTCCTTCTCATTAAAGGAAAGTGGGAAATATGGTAAGCTAAAACAATGAAATAATCACTAAAAACCTCACTCCTTAAAATATTAACCTTAAAAAAATGAAATAATCACTAAAAACCTCACTCCTTAAAATATTAACCTTAAAAAAAGTACATGTTTTGGCCCACATTCCGCGCCCCCCCCCCATAAAATGCCCTATAACCAAGTGGAATTTCCCACACAACCAAGTGCTTCTGATAAGAAAACACTCAATTTCTTGAATTCTCTTTGTTTTGTGTGTAGACATAAAAATGTGTAGATGAGGTAAAAACACACTTCTCCATGGCAGACAGGTGCTAACAGGGGCCCGATGCCACCTGAAAGGACCCATGAAAGACCTGTGATGTCCCACGTGCGTGAGTGAAAACCAGGTTGCTCGTTATTTTCCGTTGCTCACATGTCCATTTTAGGGGAGAAAATTCTCTTTGAAAACAGAGGATTTTACCAAGGAAGAGATGACTGAGATTTGAGAAGTGAGTGACATGAATTGATATTTTCTAATCATTTCAAGATCATAGAAAATACTGGTTTCTTACCATAACATGTTAAAGAACTGAACAGTAAATTAACCGCACTTACATGTTTATGTCTAAAGACCAAAACCTCTCTGATGGGAAATAAGCAGAATTCTCATTATAATCAAGGTGCTCTGATAAATTATCCCTCAAATGGAATCCCCAAGCTTTGGACAACCATGCATCGCCAAGGAAAATCAATCCATTTGTTTCTTCGATTATTTTGATTCCTTTTCCCTCTCTGTTCCCAGCAGTATTATGTGGGGAAATTTTCTATTTCTAAAATACAAAAAATGCCTACGAGGTGGTGACTGGACAAACCGACGAGGGAGAACGTAAGGACCGGGAGTGAAGGGGTGTGCGGTGAGGTTTTTAGGGAAGCAGCCTCTCCATGAAGAGTGTGGAGAAGCGGCTGGTTTCTCAGGCAGGCTGTGCACAACGCAGCCCCGCACAGCCCAGCCCAGCCCAGCACAGCACAGCACAGCCCAGCACAGCCCAGCCCAGCCCAGCCCAGCCCAGCCCAGCACAGCCCAGCACAGCACAGCACAGCACAGCACAGCACAGCACAGCACAGCACAGCACAGCACAGCACAATGCAACACAGCCCAGCACAGCCCAGCACAGCACAAGGCAGCACAGCACAGCCCAGCACAGCACAGCCCAGCACAACACAGCACAACACAGCCCTTTCAGCGGTGAAAGGTTGTGTGGAAGCAGAGGCTCAGGAGAGAACCGTCTGTCCAGACCAAGAGCCCAGGCTTGCTCACTGTAACTGAAGGGCACTTCCGGAGCTGAGCTCCTTCCGTCTGTCCTTGAGGCTGACCTCCACACCACGCTCCTGCCTCCTAGTGGACAGCAGCCCCGCTGCGCGGGCCTGCAGGGTGAGGCACCCGGGGGGTGAGGCTCTGCTAAGCTAGTGTGCAAACCTGCACGCCCATCCCTCTGTATTCGTTCTGGAGCCTTAACGTGTCTAGGCCTCTGCAATACAGACCTGCAGTTTTTCGTCATTTTCCTCCATTTTTGTTGTGAGAATAGCCAATCTTTGAGTCAGTTCTTCCCTCTCTGGGAGACTTTTGTCTTCAGAAAGTGCCTGGAGCGCCTGCAAGGCATCTTTGGTCTTCAGCAACTCTCGCTCCGTGTCTCTCAGTTTCCTAGATACGGTCCTTTCCTTTTCCTTGGATTTCCTAAGGAGCTGCCTTAAATTTTTAACTTCATTCTGATGTTTAACCATAATCTGAGGTACATTATTCTGTGAAGTCTCATATTTTCCTATGGCTTTCAAGTGCCTAAACTGAAGTTGTTTCAAAAACTGGTTTTCTACGACAGTGGCTTCCAGTTTACGGTGTATATCAGATAGTTCATTTCTCAGTTCTTTAATCCTATGGAGTCTCGCTGAGAGTACGCGGTGAGTCACAGCCTCTCTTCTCTGGATAATCGTACTGATTTTAGAGTTTAAAAACGATGCATTCCGGTTGTGCTTTTTTTCAACTGAGATTTCCTTCTGGCCTGTTAAGCAGATAACCCAGTTTGTTACTAGTAATATCTCCAACTCTATAGATACGCAGATATGCAGACACAAGTGTACGACAGATACCTCCCACCTCCTGCACGGACATACACACTCATGAAAACTAAAAGGGAGAGAACTAACGTTTGATGGCTACCCACGGTTAGGCTAGGTGCTTTATGTATAATATCCCGTTTAATACCTTAGGTCGGCGGGAGTCTATTTTACAGCTAGACATTTTAAGTCTGCTGTCCAGGGCTCCGTCACCACAAAGTGACACCATGGATTGAAAACCAGGTCTTCTTTGACTCTGAAGCCTACACTTATTTCTTCTACAAAGCTAAACTAAGATTCATGATAGGAGGTAACATTTATTAAGTGCTTACCGTATGTCAGCTGTTGAGATAAATGCTTTATATGGATTATCTGATGTAACCCTTCTAACAAGGTTATGAGGCAGTGAGGAGAGTGTCACGTTGGGGCCCGGTGTTGTATGAAGGCCTCACATATTCAGAAAGACCCTCTAAAAGACATCACCCTGTGTGAGTGTGTATGTATGCAGACATTCTATTTCTCAACAAATCCAACAAAGACCATTTTTCCTCCATTACTTCTGCACTAAATAAAGTGGTTAGGGGGCTAGTGTTTAGGGGTATATTTTAAACAAAATGTTTCTAAACAATATCATAGCAAACTTATAAGTACCAAGTTTCTATAATTGAATTTGAGAATGCCAAATGTACGTGTAACATCACTGTATTGTTATCCCATTTAATTATTTATTTTTTTAAAATATCAATTTGTTGTTCCACTTATTCATGCACTTCATTGGTTGATTCTTGTATGTGCCCTGACCAGGGATTGAACCTGCAACCCTGGTGTATCTGGGCCAGGGCCTGTTACACCATTTGAAAGATGAACACACTGATGCTTAGCAATGTCACTTGTCAAAGGGCACGAGGCTAGTAAGTGGGACAGAGCCCAGGTCTGTGTGCCTGTGCCACTGCCCCATGTCAACGTGCCTTTGTATGATATGTGTGCCTCTGTGCATGTAAATATATGTGAATAGGCATCTGCACCCACAGTGGTAACTCATTGTTGATTCGTTCTGGAACTCATGACAGGTGCTGAAGCTGGTAAGCACTGGACTGTTTGTGGGCCACCGACCGTGAGACGGACCCATGGACCTCTGTTTCATTGGGAGGGAGGGGCGCTGAGTGGTGAGCAAGCACTGAGTGCAGAAAGTTTCTTTCTTGTCAAATTGAGACCACAGTTTGATGAGTTCTGAAGCCAACAAGTACCGAGCTATGACTGAATTAGTATAACTATCGTCTGAGAGAGAGAGAGGTTGAAACTGAATTGCAGAATCTACAGTATCTGCTCCTCATCCTGGAGAGAAGGGAACACCATGACCGAGGTCACTGGAGTCCTTAGGGCCTTGGCCAAGTGTGGACGCATCCTCTGAGACCTGGCCTCGTCTGTTTGGTACGGGAAAGCGACCCGTAGAACACATGGTTTGGTCGCCATCACAGTATCTGCATCACATTGAGAACTGACGAACTATCTTTACAATGTGCCTCCAGTGGTACTTATTTTCCCATTGGTAACAATTTAGGAGGGGCTATGGTTGGATATTTGAGTATTTTGGGGTCAGCTTTGGAGGACAATGAAAACTGGAAGGCAGAGTAGGCCAGACTCTGTGACACACACCGGAAGGCCGGGGAACATGTGTCACGGTTGTGGCAAGGTCACCACTTGCTTAGCCTGGGCACTGGCTAGGGGAGCCCTAGACCCAGGCCATGTGGATCAGGCTGGATTAAAAGAGAGGTAGGTGGCAACTCCCACCTTTCACACCGTGCCCAGAAGACTGAACTTGATCTCCAATTTGCAATGTTTTTCAGCTCTTGGGTAATGTGACCCTGGACAGGAGAGGGAGTTCCCGGAGACTAGGAGGGTGAGGGGTGGGGGTCACGTGGGCAGTGAGGCTTGTGTCCCTGTCTCATGTGTGTTCAGGCGACTGGAGGGTGGGCAGTTAGAGTGGGTGGGCCCCTGGGGACGAGCCCCACAGCCTGGGGCACCGCCGAGGCCACGGGTGGGGATGTGCACGGAGCACGTGGGGGCTCTGAAGAGAGGAGCTGTTAGCCTTTTAAAGGTCACATAGGCCCAGACAAGGAACACAGAAGTGGAGAAAATGAAGGACCAGAGGCCCTCCCCCAGATTTTCTTGTCTGCACTACTGGGCGGGTCTGAGAGGATGAGCCAGTTTGCTTCAGAAAGGAAAATGTACCACTTGGCATTTGAGTGGTAGACAGCAAATTTATATTACATTTATCACACACACTTATATAACTATAAAGCTTACAGAAAATTAAACTATAATTTAATCCTTAATGTTTTATATCTCATTATCCTAACCTACACATAATAAGGGTAAGACTTATAATTTCTCTCTCATTTCACACAGTTAAGATAGATTTAGCTCAATGATAAAAATACTTTTTTTTTTTTATCCTTACCCAAGGACATTTTTTTTTCATGAGAGAGAGAGAGAGAGAGAGGTGAGGGAGAAACATTGATTAGTTGCTTTCTCCTATGCACCCAGATGGAGGATTGAACTCACAATGTGGGTATGTGCCCTGACCGGGAATCAAACCTGTGACCTTTTGGTCTACAGGATGGTGCTCCAACCAACTGAGCTACATGGACCAGAGCAGGATACTTAATTTTTAAACCACGGAACTAAAACACTCAATTTAAGCCACTTCATCAAAGATGTGTACGTTTAAGTCCATAGTGAACAGAAGGGCACTTGTCACATTACGTATGAGGCGTGGTGCTCTACGGATGTGCCTGCAGTCTCCCCTCACCGGCCCCAGCTTGCTCCCTCCAGGGTCACCCTCACCCCCAGCCCCTCCTGTTCAAAGGGCTGCTGTCCTCCTGGCCCATGCTGTTTCCTTCCCCTGGCCTCCCTGGCCTCGTCTAGTTCCTCTCCTGGTCTTTCCCTCTTTGGTTTCAGTGTCCCATTCCCTTCTCGAGGCCTTCCACACCCTCTGTCTGGTTCTGCTCCTTACCTGGAGCTGCGTTTCCACTCACTCCTGTTGGCCTGCCCTCCACCCGGTTCCCTCTTAACGGACACGCCCCTTTTCACCGAGGACCAGCATAAGGGGAGGGGCTAAGAGAGGGCCTTTGCCCTTTCTGCTCTCCACAATTCCTTGCATCAGTCTGTCAGAGAGGGTCTCTTCACCACCCCTTCCACCCACAGCTGATTATAGACAGCAGGGCAAACATTGTCCCCGCACCCAGTGTAGTGAAGGGACCTCCTTCCAGTGTGCCAAATATTTTGGAATGACTACCACACATTTTGGCATTGCACTGACAAAGCACATTAAAGAAGACATATGGGGTGAGCAAAAGTAGGTTTATAGTTGTGAGTGTGCAAAACACAGTTTATTCTTGTGTCTTTATTTATTAATTACTGTATTATTTTTCATACAAACTGTAAAACCCACTTTTGCCTCACTCTGTATAATTGAAAGAGTGCTGAAAATACATTTTCTACAAAAGAAGGAAATAACCAGCTTTTGAAAATTAAATTGTAGAAATATATTGCTTGCTATTTATCTTTTTATTTCAGAGAGAGGGGGAGGGAGGGAGAAAGAGATGGAGAGAAACACCAATGTGTGAGAGGCATATCGGTTGCCTCCCCCATGCCCCCAACCAGGGACCTGACCCGTAACCCAGGCATGTACTCTGACTGGGAATCGAACCTGTGACCTTTCCTTTCGCAGGCTGGCGCTCAACCCACTGAACCACACCAGCCAGGGCTGATGTTACTATTCTTTAGTGAATTCCAGGTCTCCACTGGTGGTTCCTAATCCGGTGTTCCAGCCCCCAAGGGTCAGACACCTACTTTCAACACATGAGAAAGCTGAACAGACACTGAACGCCCACTTGAGAAGGGGCTACACTGGCTAAAAGATTAAACTTCCTTGCTTTGGGTTAGAATTATATTCATTGCTTGCTGCTTAAATTTCTTTGACTAACACATGCAAAACATGAGCTGTCAGAGAACAAAAGAATGAAAGGATAAATGAAGGCAATAATTCATCATTCTGTGACAAAGCTTAATGTTACAACAAGTGTTAAGTTCATAATGCACCCTCGGGAGCACAGAATTTGAGTTGAAGATGCACCTAGCCCTGGCTGGTGTGGTTCAGTGGACTGAGTGCAGTCCTGAGAACAAAAGGGTTGCCAGTTTGATTCCCAGTCAGGGCACATGCCTGGGTTGTGGGCCAGGTTCTCAGTGAGGGGCACGTGAGGGGCAACCCCACGCTGATGTTTCTCTCCCTCTCTTACTCCTTCCCTTTCCCTCTCTCTAAATAAATAAAATCTTTAAAAAAAGATGCATCCAATATTTAAAATAATTTCAGAGTATTCATACATGAAGGAGCCCCCTTCAGAATCCTGACAGTTCAGGTGGCTGAATTAATTTAGCTTGCTCCTGATCTGTGAACAGGTATCGTGTATAAAACACGTAACACACAGTAAACATCTGTGGAACAAATAATTGAGAAATCGATTTTTAAATGTTAAATTTTAAGGTGCTTAGAACTCAGAATGGAGTTTGTGTGTCATAGAAAGGTTCATGAATGCTAACTGCCTTCTCTCTGTTCCACAAAGCACAGACTCAGTATAACATGCAATAGGGACCCACGAGCCCTGGTCACAAACCCAGGAAGGGGCCACACCTTCCTGAATTTGGAGTTTTTATTTTTTAAGGTAAGGTAAGTTTTTATTATTGCAGGTATGGTATTTTCCATGGTGCTTCCTTCCCAGCATGGTCAGGGACAGCAGACTTGAATCAAAGCGTAGTTTTTGAAATAAATATGATTATTCACACTAAGTGAAATAAATAAAAACCAGTCTCATGTCCATTTACATCAGGTTTCTGTTGCCAAATCAGTTTTGGTGCCAAAGATTGGAGAAACATTTGGTGTTCAGAGCTTCGTGTGTTTCAAATGCAGCTGAGGCCCGGGCAGCTGCGGGAGCGGACTGCTCTGTGTGTTCTGCTGAGTCCGGTGACCTCTCCTAGACGCCGGAGCCCACTGTGACAGCGGGCGCTACGCTTCGTGTCTCCTGCCCTTGGCCTCGCCTGCTAGAGAAGGGGCTTCTAACCTTTTAAGAGTCTGCTGAAGGCTGTGGGCCCTTCTCCCTAGAAGAGTGCATGAACGCAGACAGACAAGAACAATGCTAGCATTTCCTGCGGCGCACAGGCACGGTCTGAGGTTCAGAATCCCCGCTCTCTGGCTGGGAGGAGGGGGAACTGACGATGCTAGATGACCCAGAAGTGGCACAGAGGGCCCTAGTCAGGCTGGGGGTGACAGTTGCATGTGTCCCCCACTCTCCAGGCTCTGTTTGCCAGCTGTTGACTGATGGCCATTCTCACGGTCACAGTGGGAAAGAGTCTGGCTGTTTCTGGCATAAGGAATAGGTGTGAGCCCAGGACTGCCTAACCTGGGGGAGTAATCCCATCGGGGCCGGGAGGCAGGAGTGAGGAGACTGGGGCCGTCACAAGGCTGGTTCTAATTTGGACTGTTAGGAGCTGATGGTAATGGCACTTCTACAATCCACCAGGAAATGGCATTATCAATAATCTTTGGAGCCATCTCTGTTTCCAAAGATTATCTTTGCCAGCATGCCTCACCGGACTTGGAGACCATCTTCTTGGGCTGTCGAGGCAGGAATGTATAGTTCATTGGTAATTCGAACTGTAATTCTTCAGCTGAGAAGAAAGGCAAGAAGCCAGTGAAATCCAGGTATGGTGGTGCTCTGTAACAGGGCCACCTGTTAACTAAAAATGGAACCAGCCTCACTAGTAGGCCCCAGTAGTAAGTCGTGCAAGAGGGTGTTACATTTTACACCTAACTTTCTGTTATTTTATAATTATTCTTAGTTCCTCTATTTCCTAACTCCTTCTATTACACTTCGCTTAGAACGCACATTTACAATGTGGAGAAATAACAAAACGGTATGGGCTGCTATCAAATATTAGTGCATTAAATAATGTCATTGTAACCTCACCTTTGGTCTCGGTTGGGACTTTTAGCTTCTTACCTTTAGGTTGGGAGACTTTAGAAACGCAGTTTTTCTTCTCCTCCTTTTTCCCCTTTACCTCAGGGTTCTCTGAATAATTTCTGTGAACGGTTGTTTCCGAACACTCAGAGAGAAAGTCTTCCGAATAATCGTCGTAAGAACTCAAACTCCGGAAGGAGCAGGGGGATCTGCTGCCCCCGGCGCTCCTGGAGGAAGCATTGCGGTTCCCTGGGCTGACGGCGGTGCTGGGGCTGCCCTCGGGCTCTGCAGACAGCCGGCTATTCTCGGAGGCCACGCTGGTGAAATGCTCATCCGCGTGGGTTTCTGCGGTAGCGGCCAAAGGCATGGCAAACCTGGCGGAGGGAAAGTGTCTGTGGATATACGGCTGTTCACATTGAAACTAACCTATGCTTTGTGGCATGTAACTATAATGAATCATTAAGAACGTGAAACAACACCTTCTTTTTTTCAAATTTTATTTTAATCATTGTTCAAGTACATTTTTCTGTCCTTTACTCCCATTCCAGCCCACTCACCCATCCTTCCCCACCTCCCTCCCCTTTCCACCCCCCCGTCCCTAGTTTTTGTCCATGTGTCCTTTATATTTGTTCCTGTAAACCCTTCCCATTCTCCACTGAAATTCCCTGCCCTCTCCCCTCTGGTCACTGTCAGCCTGTCCTCTATGTCAGTGTCTTTGACTATATTTTGCTTGTTTCTTTATTTTGTTGATTAGGTTTCTATTAAAGGTGAGATCATATGGTATTTGTCTTTCACCACCTGGCTTATTTCGCTTAGCATAATGCTTTCCAGCTCCATCCATGCTGTTGCAAAGGGTAGGAGCTCCTTTCTTTCTGCTGCATAGAATTCCATTGTGTAAATGTACCATAGATTTTGATCCATTCATTTGCTGATGGGCACCTAGGTTGCTTCCAACACTTAGCTATTGTAAATTGTGCTGCTATGAACATTGGGGTACATAGGTTCTTTTGGATTGGTGTTTCAGGGTTCTTAGGGTATAGTCCCAGCAGTGGAATTGCTGGGTCAAAAGGCAGATTCATTTTCAGTTTTCTGAGGAAGTTCCATACTGTTTTCCACAGTGGTTGTACCAGTCTGCAATCCCACCAACAGTGCACTAGGGGCCCTTTTTCTCCACACCCTCTCCAACACTTGTTATTTGTTGCTTTGTTTATGATGGCCATTCTGACTGGTGTGACACCTTATTTTGAAGTGCTTTCTGGAAACGTTTCAGTTTGGCTGTTACATTTTATATTTTTCTACATAAAATATAGGATGCCTAAGCCTAGACTTTGGTGAAATTATATATATGCACAGGTGATACAAGATAAAGTTCATATCGGGTAAAGACATTGACAACAATTTATGAATTAGTGAATTATACTCTCATTCTCTCAGCCTGGCTGTTTGTTGACTTTTTTTTTTTTTTGCCTTGGTCAGAGCTGAAGAAAGTGACAGCACTCTCTGAGTCCGGGTGGCCGGGACGGAATGCTGTGTGTGTAACCCCGTGTAACCCCGAGACGTGTTTGTCCAGGTGCACGTGCTCGCACTTACTGAGGGTAAGGTCACACACACCTTTGAGATGAAGCACATCTGGAGATTAGGGTTAATCTACTTGATCCACGATTATAAGGATCTGTATGTTTTAGTTCAGGAAATTTGCATTCCTTTTTATGCTTTACTTAGGCTCCTATAACATGAATATGATTTCCCTGATTTTATTCAACATGATGACAGAAGCAGCACTTCAGAAAAGCATGCTAATTTGCATAAGAAAATCATCCAGGGGTGGGAACTCTTTTGAAGAAAATGCACCAAGTGAAAAATTTCCATGTGTTTAGCAAATAACGAACCATCTTTTCAATGACACGAAGAACAAACTTTCATAAATAACGGATTTGGAAAAGTCACACTGAGTTTGTCTCGTTATTACCCAGGGTCCGCAGAAGGAAGGCCTGCTTGAGCGTGGTTGGTAGGGTAATAATATGGGTGCAATAATTTACAGTTTTAATTTGTGTCACATGCTCTACTTGAGTGTGATACTGTTATATTACAGAATTACATGCTTATAATTTTGTAATAAAAAAGGGGTGTTATTTGTGCCAAACCCTGTATGTTTAACTCTTCAATGTGAAAAATAAAAATATTATTTGGAAACTAAACAATAGTACAGTGGACTTCAAAGAAATACATTTAAAAGATAAAAACAGGAATGAAGTTTGATGGTGTGATCCCAATACATAGCCAGGGGCATACGGTGCCGCACAGTCAAGAGTCCCGGAAACCAAAGGCCACGACTGGAAGCTAATCGAAGACCTGCACAGGGTCACACTTCTATGTGTAGGGGGGGTTTCATTCAAACCAAGTGCAAGTTAAAGTAATCTGAACACAGTAGTTCTTCGTTTACAGGTCAGGAACGTCTTAGAACACAAAATCAGGCACTAGAAGGGTACGTGCTACTTGGCTTGCATGATTTTACCTCTATTCTAGAGTTCAAAATCCTAGACTATACTGAACATAACCAATGCTCCTTAATATTTTAGATTCATCAGTGTAACTCACTCTGAATTTGATGCGATAGGGACAATGAGCTGCTGGACACCATTGGGTTAGGGGGAGGGAGTGGTGCCCTCTTCCATTCCTAAGCTGGAATGCTGAGGCCTAGGCCTGGCTGCACAGCACCTACGTTCCTAAAGATTCCCTCCGAATCTCAGGGGCACCGAGTGCTAAGGCTGCTCTGACTGTCCGTGTCACACAGTGCAGAATGCCACCCTGGTCTCTAGTTGAACAAACATTGATATAACACTCGAAAATACCAGTTTTCTCATTGACCTGACAAAAACTGATTGATGATGACTCCCAGGCCTAGAACTACACTTTTAAGTTGATTGCATTGTTTTAGAGTGTTTTTGTATAAACACAAATTGGCGATACCTCCCTGTTATCAGTAAAACATATGGCTTTTTGATTGTGTGGCACATCATTGAAAAATCCAGGTCTTAGAACAACTGCCTCACATTATTCTTAATTAACTGATTAATTAAACTCTTAGGCAAAGAATGTTTACTTAGTATCTGCCGGGCACTGAGGTTATGAAGATGGCCAACTTCTTTCAGCTTTCAGGGATTCGAAAATAAGCAAAGCTGGCAATCACTTGGTAATTGATGCCTATGGTCAGCACGCCGGGTTTTGATGTACAAGATCTACGGCAGTGCACGGGACCGACTGGGCAGCGTTTGCATTTTGAACTGTCAGTGTTTACAGCATAACGCTGCCTGTTTTTACTGCGCGTGGAGCATAATTCCAGCACGTCGCTGTCGCTACTGGGTTTATGGTAGTCCCTTCACTGTCATGGCTCAGAAACCTCCCGCGACGAAAACCACTGTTCTAAAGGGAGAAACGTGGTCCAGCCGATGAGGTTTTTCTGGCGCACGCCATGGAGAGGCGACAACTCCCTGCGACGGTAATGCGCTTGTACATCATGTTCATTGAATTGCAGAATTAGAAATGAGAATGTTCAAGATCGAGACACGCTCCTGGACCACTCAGTTCTCCTTTTGCAACAAGGCGGACGAGAAACGAACACCCGCTAAAACGTTCCGAACGAACGAAGGCATACCTGTCGCTCTCTATCAGCCTTCCCACAGATGCAGGGAGATTGGTGTGTGTTCTGGGCGGAGGGCTCTTCACAGTGCAGCATTTATGAGGTTTCCAGGATAGTACTTTTTGACATGCTTTGGTCTCTTTTTAAGCAAAGAATCTATTGCAAAAAACCTAGAATGATATCATAGAAAGAAAGTGTTAAGACCTCACAAATAATGATGGAAACCTGGAGTAAGATACAGGTGAAGAAAAGTGGGCATTTAATAAATGAGGAGGAGCAACGGGCTGGACATCTGTCTGGGACTCAGACCAAAAGCGAATCCTTACTTCATTCCTGCAGCAAAATAAATATAAGAGAAATAAAAATGTAAGTGTTAAAAACAAACCTGAAAAGAAAACAGAGTGTGGTAAGAAAGAAAGCCCAGAAGCCACAAAGGAAACAGTTAGTAGAAACAGCTGCGTAAACATTTAAAATTTTTGTGTGACGAAAACCATCGAGCAACAAGGCACACCAGCAACTGGGCGAACGATTTCCAGCAGGAACGAAAGGAGCCAAAGCGGGCAAAGGGCCCGGACGTGCTACAGGACGAGCACGTCATGGGACACAGACAGCCAGGAATGCGTGAGATGCTCGAACTTGCTCCCCATTAATTACATGGAAATTAAGACAGAGCCCAGTTTCATCCATCAGAACGGCGAAGACTAAAGAGGAGGAAACATCATCATCATAACTGTGATTGACAGCAATGCTGACCCTGCAGAGCCGTTTAGAAACTCAGAGAACGAAGCATATCTCCATAGGTGTGGATATGTAAACACCTCAGAGACACGTTCATGGTCTAACTGCTGTCTCTGTGTAGCTCAGCATCTGCCATAGTAAAAGGCGTTAGCATCCCGTTTTTTAACAGTTGAGTCTTGCTTGGCCATAAAAAGGAAATCTTACCATTTGCGGCAGCATGGATGGACCTAGAGGGTGTTACATTAAGTGAAATAAGACAGACAGAGAAACACAAGTACCATATGACTTCATTTATAGGCAGAATTGAAAGAATAAAATAAATGAACAAACAAAACAGAAACAGACTCACAGGCACAGAGAACAGACTGAGGGCTGCCAGAGGGCTTGGGAAAGTGTGTGAAGGAATTGAGAACAAATTGGCAGTTACAAAATGGTCACGGAGATGTAAAGTGCAGCACAGGGAATGCACATATAGGCAATAATATTGTAATAACTGTGGATGGTGCCAGGCAGGTACTTGAAATATCGGGGTGATCACTTTACAAAGTATATAATCGTCTAACCACTACGCTGTATACCCCAAAGCAATACAAAATAATAGTGAAAGTCAACTGTAACAGAAAAATAAAATTTAAAAAAAAAGGAAAAGATTTAAGACTTGCGTTTGGTGCTCTGGGGGGCTGATTCATTCCCAGCCCCTCCATGATGTCTGGATGCTCATTCCCAGACTCTGTGAACCCCCAGGCTCTGGGCAGAGACTGTTACTTCACAAAGCAAAAGGGACTTTGCAGAGTGGCCGATGGCTGGGTCTCTAGGTGAGACTGCCCTGAATTGTCCTGGCTTATCCACCTGGGCCTGGTGTAATCACAAACACCTTTGTTTGGCAGAGGGACACAGGGGGAGATGGCAGGTGGCACTGTGATGAGGGACACAGGCTGGAGAAAGATGCTTCACTGTCGCTGTGAAGACGGAGGCAGAGGCCAGAGGACAAACACAGGCTTTTTGGTCAACTAGAGAAGGCAAGGGATGGGGCTCCCCGGAGCCTTCGGGAGGGGCCTAATTTTTAGCTCCGTGAGACTCATTTCAGACTTCTGACCTCCAGAACAGTAAGATAATAATTTTGTGTTGTTATAAGTCAGAGTTTGGGGTAATTTTTTTTTTAAATAGCAGCAGTAAGAAACTAATACAGGCTACTCTGAAGAACACCAGCAATCAGAATGAGACTAAAAGCAGGCTGTGAAACTGTAAATGAGACTCACTCTTATAAATCTGAAGAAGTCAAGAAGGCGGGGAGTTCAGAGGCTTTGGGGAAGTAACCTCACTTTTCCAGAAACCGTCATCTGGGCCACCTCCGGGAAGAGGCCGCTGGCAGGGGAGCCTGTGGGGCTGCAGGGCGGGGTCTCACATTAGCATTTTGGAGGGAGGCCTGGAGGTGTGGGGGAGGCTCCCCAGCAGGTTGGGAAAGCAGGGTGTAGGCGTGGGGGGAAGGCTCCAGGAACGCGAGGGGGTGACAAAGGTGACAGAGAGCTGGCGAGGTCAGGATGTTAATTACACAGAGCAAATAAGTTAATTGAGGAAATAAGTAAACAGACTGCTGGAGGCCAGGGTTCTTTCTTTGTACCTGCAAGGGCTCTACCTCCATGTAAATGGGGAAGGCTGGACCGAACCCCGGGTGTCGGATTAAAATAGGACTTGTTGGGTTACCATAGATACGCACGCAGATCCAGGAACACCGATCTGCGTGTGCGTGTTTCCTGCCTCTGCTCTCTGCGAAGGCCTGGACGCTGTGACACCCCAGGAACGACGAGCCCAGTGAGTGCCCTGAATTGTCCTGGTGCACTGGTCATCGGGGGTCCTGGCAGAAGTGGATGGTTCAGGCCTGGGGAAGGTGAAGTTTAAGGTAAGGCCGCTGTGTGGGAAAGGACACAGAAGCCAACCTGAAGCAGCCTGCCCTGGTCAAATCCAGGACATCTGACCATCAGAACAGATGAGGGGGGTTATGGGAGAAGAACCTATTTCATCAGATAGGAACCTGCAAGTCCATACTGATAGAAATAAGTAGGTGAGAAAGTTCTTCCTTGTGGTAGAATGACAACGAACACGTGTACACGGAACGGTAGAAATGGATGACGGCCACTTGTCAGCTGCCATGGAAGTAGCTGGAACAGGAACTGCCAACAGATGCAGTGAAGGGAAGTTGGATAAGGAACGGGATTTGGCACAAACATGAAGGGGAAGATGGTGACCTTGTGGAGAGCCCGGCAGACACCACCTTGACCAGGCCATCGGGTTCATCCCCAGTGTTGGGACAGGTGGACCTCCTGGGTCCCTGTGACCAAGAAGGGCGCGGGGTCATTTCTTGGTCTTCCATCAGGAGCTTGGCCCGACTCGGGTCCTGAGGACACACCAACTTGACCCAGGGTGAGGGTCTCCCACAGGACAAAAGGCGGATGTTAAATGACTAGAAAAACTCCTCCCTGAACCGTATTACAGAGGTAAGATGACCACAGACCTCAGAGCATTCAGGACACCGTTTCAAACGCGTATCCACTTTTGAGATGATGCGTTTCCAGATTTTTGCTTTGAACACTTGGTCCCTCTAATATTGGAGAAAAGTTTAAGAATGAACACTGATTAAGAAGAAAGGGAGTATGCTGTTCAAGAAAAAATGCTTCTCTGGAAAGGCATCTGAGTTACATACAGTGTCAGCTCTTCCAGGGCAACGAGCTGTTTGTCCTCGGTTGTTTAATGTATGTGATTAGCTGAATGGACTTCTAAAGTCCAGTCCAGCATGAAAGCCCTTAAATTAAACATATCTATCTATCTATTAGAAATCTCAAGCTTTGATAACACAGAAATGTGCTATAACTTTAAATATAGAAGTTAGGTAGGTTTTGGTCATTTAACATCTTTACACATTTTGTTTATTTTTGATAAAAACTTGAGTTTTTCACCAGACTGAGTATGCCAAAGTAGTGACTTCAGGATTAGAAACTGTGCCTCTGCTGCCACCAAGTGGTGGGAAAGGAAATACACATTTCCAAACGTGCATTTTAGCTCCTGTCCATGTGTTGACCTAATTATTTTCACTAGAAATTTCATTCTCTTTAATAAAGCTGTAGTAAAATAACACCCATTTTTATGTCTTGCATGCTACACATTCATTGCATTCATTCAACACATATTTGGGGGCTCCCCATCTGCCAGAATCTGTGTGAGTCGTGGGGATTAATAAACACAAACAGAAATGTTCTTGTTGTTGGTGGAGATTATGTGTCGGTAATAAAACAGTCCCAGCAGCGACTGTTCTAAGTGTGTTCAAGGAAAGAGGCACCACTCTGTGAGGGCACAGATGACAAAGAAACCGGATGGAGACAGTGACCTGGGAAGTCCTCCGTAGAAGCCCCAGTCTGAGCTGTGAAGGGGCGGTGGGGACTAGGTAGGCCGAGAGGAATGATGGGGAGGGAGGAAGAACGCCGCAGGCGCCAAGGCCTGGTGGGCGGGCGAGGCCCTAGGGGCTGGGCGCAGCGAGAAACACCGGGGGCCTCCACATGGGTGTGGGGGTGTGTGCGTGGGGGTGAGCCGCTGCAGGGCCCAGGGAGGGCACGCTCATGATCTGAATCATTAATCCCAGAGCAACAGGAAGGTAGCGGTAGGCAAAAGAGGGAGACTGGGGAAGGGATGAGGTGACAGCGCCTCCTGAAGAGGTGACCCTGGCTGGTGTACAGAGTGGGTGGGGGGCAGCCAGGGCAGAGGGTTGCAGAAGGCTGGGTGAAGGGAGGCGGGAATTGGGAATGATGAACCAGTGGTGATGCAGAGATGTGAAAGGTGCATAGGAGACGTCACCGGGGCTGGGTGACCCACCAGGTGCTGGGTGATCCACCAGGTGCCGGGCTGATGGAATAGTCAAGGAGGAACCCCAGTTTCTCACGGGAGAGGTCCCAGTGGGTGGGGCGGTGGGAGACTGTCCACTCTTGTATGTGTTGAGTTGGAGGTATCTGCGAGGTCTCAGCCGGCGACACCGTTGAGCTGGCGTGGACACAGTGGTCTAGCCCAGAAAAGAAGGCCCAGCTGGAGGGATGAAGTTGGGGGTCAAGGGCACAGAGATGGTAGGCATGGATCTATGCCTAATGTCAGGATATAGGGGACATGGGGGGACAGCATAAGAAGAAGAGACACTGCGCTTTGAGGAACTGCACTATTAAGGACTGCAGGAGAGGGGAGCAAGCCTGGGTGGGGGCAGGAGGAGCAGGGCTAAGGGTTGGGGAGGGCTGGCAGGCAGGCAGGCAGGGGAGACCAGTGTCAGAAGTGAGGCAGGAGCAGCAGATTGCAGTGCTGCTGAGAATGAGCCCAGTGAGGCCTGGAGTGTCTGGTGAGTGTTTTTTGTTTTATTATAGAGTTGAGGGCAGAAGGCAGACTCCGGTGGGTTGAGGAATGAGAGACAGGAATGGATATATTGAAGAGGGCGATTCTTTAAAAAAATTTGCCTTTCAAAGTGGATGAAAGATCGGGCAATGACTGGACACTGAGGGAGAATCCAGGGAGTTTTTTTCCCTCTTTTTTTGTGATGGGAGACCTGCGCATATTTAAAACCATGGGGAAGAGCCAGTTGAGATGGAACAGGTGATTGTACAGGTGACAGAATGAATAAGAGAGACTGAATGGCAGTGACAGAGTAGGGCTGACAAACCGGAGGACATGACATCAGAATCACAAGGCAGGGTGGCCTAGGACAGGAGGAAGGAACATGAGTACAAGGTGGGTAAGGCTTGCGGCTGTGGAAGCTGGAGAATGAGGAGATTCCCACTGGCCTGCATTAGGTTCCCCGAGGAAGTGACAGCGTGAGGGCAGGTGGGAGGTCCAGTTTAAGTGAGTGGGGGGGGGGTGACAATCTGCTATGCCCCACAGCCTTGCAAGTTGCAGTCCTACCATGTCATTTCTGTCAGCGGGGGTTTCACTCTGCGGAAAAAGAGGAAACATGCGGGTGGGAGTTTGAGATTGGCAAGGGTACAGGTGTGCGGGGGCCATCAGCTCCCCACGGGCAGGGACCTGTCACATCCATCAGGGCATCACTCTGTGACTGACCGACGAGAGTATTGGTGCCCAGGCACTTACTCTCGAAACCAGCACTGAGCATTTATCTCCGTTTCAATGGCCTCTTTTGGTGCTTCTCTAAAAAACCAAAGAAGAAAGGGTAGGGAGCAAAGGGCCCAATTTCCTGTGTGACTTTTTTCTCACTGGGAAGAAGTCCACAGACTATTTTATCTTTCCCAACAGCCAGTTTTAAAGTTCTGGCCATAGTCCCATCCAGTGACACTGTCTTATACCCAAGAAAGCCAAGGTGCATCTTTGAACTTTCAGCCTGTTATTAGTCAGGTGCTTATGTAGCTTTGTCTACCTGTTTTTTTTTTTAAAGATTTTATTTATTTATTTTTAGAGAGGGAAAGGAAGGAGAAAGAGAGAGAGAGAAATATCAATGTGCAGTTTGTCTACCTGGTTTTTAAAGTTGCAATTCTCAAAATATGTACTAAAAATTGTATTCTTATCTATAAAATTCATGTGCAGTTTTTCCTAAACTCACTCACTTGAAGTAACAGAGAAAGAGGAAATAGCATAAGACTGTCAGCATTCAAGGTGGGGGTGCGGGGTGGGGAGAAGTGGTGGGAGGGCACAGGCAGGGAGACCAGTTATTAGGCGACTGAAATAATCAGGCACCTGATGATGGTGCCCGGAGCAGGGTGGTGACAGTGGGGGTTGGTAGAAAAGGACTGTGCATCTATTCTGGGTACATTTTGACGGACGTGCCGACAGACTGAATGTGGGGAGGAAGAAAAGCAGCAGTCAAGAAGGAACAAGGCCTGGGCAAAGGGGAGAATAGTTTCTGGTACCTGGAGCGGGTAAAGGTGTGGCAGGAGCAGGTCTGGGGGAATGTCAGGAGCTCTTCTGCACCTGCCCCATGTTGAGGGTGCCTTAGCCATCTAAGTAAGGGTGTGGACAGGTGTGAGAACACATGTCTGAGGCTCAAGGGCGGCGCGGGGCTGGACATATACTTTTAGGGCTCACTGGCATTTGGATGGGTTCTGAGTCTGTGAAACTGCATGAATTCATTTAGTTGAATTAGTGTACAGGGGAAAATGTTCAAGGCCATGTTCGGTAGTGAAAAACGGGTCTAAAACAAAAAGTAACTGTTGGCACAAGCGCTCCAAGGCTGAGCGGGCGAGGGACAAACACAGCAGACACTTGAAAGGGTGCAGAGTTCCGCGGGCTGGGCTGAGGAAATGTCCGCACTAAGGTGAGAAGGAAAAAAAAATCAAAAAAGCAAAAGCAAGTAGGTAGGTGCAGCACCGAAGAGATGAGATTCAGGTATCATGGAAAAATATCGGCGAAAGCCTGCAAGGCAGGGGGCGGGGGTGGGGTGGAGGTGGTGAAACTGTCCCCTAGGCCGGGTGACCGGAGGCTGCCCGAGGTCCTGGCCCCATCCCCAGGGGTCCCGGGCCGGCTCAGGGCAGCCCCTGCCCGAAAGCCCCCGGGCGGCCAGTCCACGGGGCTGGCGGGACCTCAGACGGAGCGGCGTGGTCTTGCGAGAGTGTGGCGTGGGTGCAGTCCCTCTGTGGGCGCGGGAGCGGCAGCAGGCCGAGCTGTGCAGGAGGGGCCGGCCGGACCACCTGGACCACCTAGCTACGTTACCCACTCGAGCGGGCGCAGCACCGAGGCCGAGCTGAGCCGGGGCCGGGAGACACCGGCAGGCCCGGAAGCTTTGGCAGGAGGTTTTGGTTCGGGCTCGGCCGGGACGGGGCAGCAGGGGGCGCCGGCGGGGCCGTTACCTGCTCCGCTTGGTTTCCGAGGCAGCACCAACTTCCCGGCCTCCAGGCTCAGACTCGTCCCCTTGGCAACCAGCCCGCGGGGTCTCCTGGGACGGGCAGCAGGGGAGGAGCCGGGGGGCGGGGCCGTGAGGTCCGTGCGCACGCGCACTCCGAGCTGTGTGTCTGCGGCCGGCGGCCGGGTTTGGTAGCCCGTGGGGCGCGTCGGGCCCTGCATTTCTCCGGGAGGGCGAAGTGGGACGAACTGTGCAGACGTCTGTAAGGAAGCCGCCTGCCGCCCTCGTGGGCCCTGGGCGCGAAGATCCCGCTCCTACGTCCCGCGCTCGGTCGCTCTAGCCCACGCACCGCGTGTTTTGAATCCGAGTCCGGAGCGAGCCCAGTTCAGTGCCGGGGAGGGGCGGGGCCGAGCGCTCCCGTAAGCCGCTAGGCACGCAGGTGTGCACGCGGACTGGCAGGTGTAGACGCCTGATCTTTGCCTATGAACCTCTCTCTATAAAGTTGGGTTTCTTGGGAGAAAGAACATCGATCACAAAGCAACGCACATTTGGTGTAGAGAATTTAGAATAAACAGGAAAGTGCCAAGAAAAAGTAAAAATCAGCCCTGGCTGGTGTGGCTCTGGACTGGGCGCCCGCCTGCAAAGCCCAGGGGCCACAGGTTTGATTCCCAATCAGGGCACATGCCTGGGTTGCGACTGGGTCTCCCAGTTGGAGGTATGGGAGAGGCCACCAAACCACGTATCTCTTGCACATTGATGTTTCCCTTTCTCCCTTCCCTCCCCTCTCTGTAAAAAGTAAATAAATAAAACCTTAAAAAGCAAGAAGAAACCATCTAGGTGATGGAATGTGTATTAACGAACATTTGCATTATTTCTTCCTCATTCCTACCCCCATCTTATCGCCGCCTTGTATGCTCATGGGTGAATCTGACGTCACCCTCGTTTCCTCAGGATACGTTCCTACAGGAGAAGCTGAAGGATTGAAGGACGTGCCCACGTTGTGGCTTTCTGGAGGCGATAAAAATTTGCCTTGCAGGCAAATGTCTTCAGTCATTAACCTACATTGGGGATAATCTTACTTCTTTTTGAAATGCCCGTTTTATTGTCAAAAATGGACATCTTTGATTTTATTCAATTCTTTGATCACTAGGAAGGGTAAATATTTTTTCCATATGGCTAATGGCCATTTGTACTTATTTTGTGATTTGCCTGTTCTGCCTTTTGCCCATTTTTGCACTTGGTGTTTATTTGTGCTTGTAAAAATAATTTGTTAGAATTTTTGATGTCCATGAAACTCAGTTCTGTGATCTGTGTTGCAAATATTTCCCCCAGTCAATTACCTTTTAGTTGTGTTCACAGTGTATTTTGATAGTTGTGGAAAGTCAGACTTACCGCATTTTCCCTCCATGGTTTTTGCACTGGTTTTTCTGTAATAGGGGCAGTGCACACACCCAAGCAGACTGTTTCATCCCAGCGTCGTTGGGTGGGTGGGGCAAGGCTTCCCCTTCCCATCACCTCCCCTTCCTCCAGTGGATCGCCTCTGTTTCTGCCTTTGAAAGGAGTGCTTCCTTCTCATATGGAAGGGAGAGAGGTCCTTAGGGTACAGAGTTGAAGAACTGCCTCCTAGTTCTTACCGTAGTTCCCTCCCTCATGCTATAAACCAAACGTACACGTGTTTCTCTGTACCCATTTCCTAAGGTGGCTGTGACGAATTGCCACAGGTCTGGGTGGCTAAAACCACAGGCATTTATTCTCCCGCAGTTCTGGGGGTGAGAAGTCTGAAGTCGAGGTCCATGCTCTCTCTGAAGGCTCCTGGGGAGAGTCTTCCTCCCTCTTCGGCTCTGGTTGGCTGCTGGTGTCCTTGGCTGTGGCAGCACCACTTCTGTCTCGGCCTCTGTGTTCACGTGTTTTTCTCCATGTCTCTTGGGTGTCTTATCCTCTTACAAGGACATCAGTTCCTGGGGTTAGGGTTCGCCTGACACCCAGGATGATTTCACCTTGAGATATTTTCATCTGCAAAGACCCTGTGTGCAAATAAGGCGACAGTCTGAGATTTGGGGTAAAACGTGAATTTTTTTGGAGGGGGTGCTATTCAACTCACTGCGGTTACTATGGAGGCCACCACTGTTATTCTCCATAATGAAAACATGCCTTCATTTCTTGTTTTAGAATATGCACAAAGTTCTGTAAGTCAAAACAGCATCTGGTTTCCTTTTTTCCATGAGATCGTCTGAGGATCTCTGCAAAGCTCGGAAGCCCATACCTCATACTTTTATTGTTAAAATGAGGACAGATCCTCTTTTTGCCATGTGTCCAGATGTACACTTTAAATATCGTAGAGTTTTTGTGAATTATACCTCACTAAAGCTGGCAAAAGAAAATTCTGTTAAAATGGGTTCAAATCGAAAAATATTGTTATTCGACTAAGACATGAAGGACTAGTGATGTGAAAGGATTAGCCTCCTGCATCCCCACTGGATTAAACAGCTTGTTTCTGAAATGCATTTTCTAAGCTTTGTTTTAGGATTCATTTGGAATGTTTGGTATTTCTATTAATTATCTTGAAGCTCAGTGGTATCCCTGTGTTAAATTAAAAGGTCTTTCAGCTAGAGTTTTCACATATCTAATTTGTGCATTTTCATGGCATTAGTAAAAGGATAAACGTCTGAAAGTAATTCATAGCGAAAAAAGGGGAGCTCTAGGAATTTGAGGGTAGCCTGTCAGGACTTTGTCTGGTGTGGTTTGCAGATAAATGGGTTTGGTTCAAGTCTTGGATACACCGTTCACTGTTCCCATCACCTCCAGCTCTAAGCCTCATCCGGGAGTAGACATGGTGATGGAGCCCAGTTTCAGGGTGTTTGTGCCGGTGAAGGAGTGGTTTATGCAAAGCATAAGGAGGAACTTTATTTCTCCCAGGGAGTGCGGATGGGAGGGGTGCCCTTATTGAAGGCAGCTTTGTGTTACTTGGTCAGGGGGTGTACGCACTCTAGGGCACGCGCGAATCCAGCTATAGTTCATGTTACTAATTTACAAAGTCAAGAAGTGTGCATAGCTTCTTTCATTCTTAATAACGTGGAGAAAAAAGAGCATGCTCATGTGACAAACTTTAAGACGCAAGTATTGAAAAATATATGACAAAAATTGTCTATACTCACTGTAGAAATTTTGAAAATACAAAAAAGACAAAAGGAACAGTGACCTATGATCTTTGGTGGGCTTTAAAATAAAATTGACGATGCTGGTGGCTTCCACCTGGGGCACCATTAATCATCTCCACCCAGGGCCTACTTTGGGGAGTGGCTCACTTGGCACATTTTGGCTGTGAGTTACACTCTGGTGGAATCATCTCAGCAGCTCGTCCTGATGTAAATGAATTTGAGCTCTGGTCCAGGGACGGGCCTCCTTTCTCATCACAGGCACCTGCCTGGGTGGGAAGGCAGCAGGCCTCCAGGCCTCCGGGACATTGGCGAAGGGGCCATGCGCAAGCCTGGCGTCCCTCCCTGTCCCAGGACGCCAGGGCCCCACCTCCACCATGAGGAGCAGGGACTTCAAAAATAAGAGACTCAAGTATCCAAGAGGACTGGATATCCCCCGAGGGGCCTTTGCCCCTAATGCCCTTGATCTTGATGTTGCAACGCATCAGAAGAGTTGGCGGCTAGCATTTGGGCTTCTTACTAGATTTTGATTTCGTCCAACTTTGAACACCATTCAAATTATATAAATAAGATGCATAGAGCCTGTGACAAACAGATCAGTTAACACCCCTCCTCCCCGGCCCCAACATAGTGAGACAATTTGCTTGCTGAAGGCTTTGCACTGATGGGCCAGCCACGGCCTCCCAGCCTCCTCTGGGGTGTCAGTGAAACATTACCCATCCTCCACCCGTCAGTTTCTGTTCTTTAAACAGAAACAGGTGGTCAATGAGAAAGTGGAAATAGGCCACCCATAAAGGAATCTATTGTGTGACGGTTCACTGATTTTCGTTTTGGGCCGCCAGGAAACTATAGAGGAAGGAAGCCGCTCTTCATTTATGTAAAGGCCTTTGTCACTTTTTGGACCCTGCCCGTGGTTTGCCAGAAGCCCTGTAAACACAGCTTCTTCTGAGGTTCAGTCGGTGTGTCCTGGGCCTTTCCAGCCCCCAAGAGCGCCTCCCCCCTTCCTGTCGCCTCCAATGGGCGCCCTGCCTGCCTCCACCCCGAGGCATCCCGGCGCAGGGCTCTGATTGGTGCGCGGTACAGCCTCGCCTTTTAGGGACTGTTGTCGGGCATTTGAAGTGGTAAGGGAAAGGGTCCAGGGACTGCCTTTATCAACCAATCAAAAATTTTCCTGACAGGTCCCCAAACATTCCCGGGCCAATGGAAAGGACAGTCCAAGATGCCTGGGCTGCTCCCGGGAGAGGCAGATCTTAAGTTGCAGCAGGAGGGGCAGGAGCTCAGAGGAGCGCTGGGCCCCGCCAGCCCCGCCCGGCGCACGCTGGGCCGTGTCGCTGTCAGGATTTGTCTGGCGCCGCGTTCCTTCACAGGGGTGTGTTGGGGGGAGTCCTCTGCCCGACTATCAAAATGGTTATCAAAGTGTTTGTTGCCACATCTTCTGGGTCCATAGCGGTAGGTGTCTGATGGAATTTGTGGGCTTTCGTCCTAGACTCTTTTCCGAGTCGCGCAGACTCGGAAAGGAGCGGGGATGGCCCAGCGCTGGCTTTAAATGTCTTTTTGAGGAGTGTGTGAGTAAGTGGTGGCTCTGCAGCGAGCGTGCGTGCCCTTGCTTTCTGCGTGTGTTTTCACGGTGTTGAGGAAGTGTGTAAGCTGGGTGTGAAAGGAGACAGAGGAAGGGGGCGTGTTTGATTCTAGACTTCTTAACAAGTGATTTGTGTCCTACTGTGTTGCATATCTTATGGGATCAAAGGCTTTTTTTTGTGTGTGTGTGTGTGGAGTGTTTTTGCCATTCATTCTGCAGGATTTAGATAAAAGTTGCAAGGAAAGGAGAGCTCTTTAGCAGTATTTGGAGCTGGAAGACTAAAACGACTCCTGGGTGTAACTCCTTGTGTATGCAGTGTGACCCTACCAAAAGTGTAATACTATTATTTGAGGAAAATGATGTCACAGTGACAAGAACAAACATCCCTAAGGCCACAGTTTTAAATTCTCCAGGAATCCAAATAGACCGAAAATAGGCACTGAACGCCGACCCCAGAGCAGTGCTTTCCCTGGGACCAGGCTGGGAATCAGCCTTCCGCCTGTCCAATCCCAGCCTTCATTCCGGGCACCAGAGACCTGCCTTCAGAGACGGGGTAATGGAGGGATGATTCAGGCTTTGGTACTGACATTTGGACCCGCACTTTAGCTGGAGTTCCGGAGGCTGTGGAGAGAAAACAGTTTAATTAATCCTGAGAGCTGGAGACCAGGGAGGGGGCTGTTTCCTTTTATATCCAGGCCCTGGATGGGCTCGGGTGACAGCTAGGGTTTCAGCAGTCACTGAGTCAGGGACGACAGTCTAGGTGAGGCGCTGGTGGGAACAGCGCCAGCGGCAGCCACTGAAGGCCCCGCTCCTAGTTCCCGCGGATTCCGGAGAGGGAACAGGGAAGGCAGGAGAAGGGAGCCTTCCTCTCCGTTCTGAGCCCCATGGATCAGCAATGGCTAGTGATTTCTAGAACATCTTTTAACAGAAAAAGTTGAGGAAACATTCCAAATGGAAAACTCTGCGAAATGTTTCGTGGTTGTTGGTGACCTCAGAAACTGCAAGCTGACCTGCAACGAGCACACGTTTTTGGGTTATTTAGGTAAAGATAACTTCGGAGGGAATGGTTTTAGTGGGTTTAAATACACCGCTGATGTTCACTGCTGGAAGCATCACCACTCAGCGGCCGGTCGTCCGCATGTTCTGCAGACCAGATCACAATGGTCCCTCCTCCCGCGCACCCTTCTGGAGACAAGGAATGAGCTGGCAGATTTTGAAAGGATCGTTTGCTGTCTTACATTCCTTGGTTTAGTTAGCCTGGGAGCATTGGGACAGGCACCGTCTGCTCCAGGACCTTGGAAAAGCCACCTTAATTCCCTAAACAAACAGTTTGGTGACACTTGGAACCGTGTGACCTTAGAAAAGTTGTTTCACCTTGCCAAGCCTCAATTTCCTTATCAATGAATGAGGATACAAATAATACTCATCTGACAGGATGCCTGGCAGGGTGTCAGGGGCATAATCAGTGATTAATAAGTAGTATAATTATTAATGTCATAATTATTAGCTCTGGTTAGTGAACATTATTGTTATAAGTATTAGTTATTATAACTATTAGTTAACAACAATCCATATTATCATGGTTATAATTATTTGTTAACATGAGTAGACCTGAGTCTATGATGATTATTTTTATAAGCATCATCCAAAGCCACATAAACGGAAGAATTTTGGTCCTGTTCTAAAGAAAGAGAACTGATCGTTTCCGTGGTGTCGGTTCTGATGATTTTTCCTGGGTGGGGCGTTTCACCCAGAAGCTTCTCTGTAGGAGAACCTCAGGGCAGATCCTGTGACTCAGGCTGTGTGTGGGGTGTTGGTCTGTGAAAGCTTTACTTTGTACGTATTTAGCCCGTGTACTTCAAAGACGAATTCTCACCTCTGACCTAGCCAACAGGGGCAGCAAGGCATTTGTTGGATGAGTGAAATACACGCAAAAGGAAGAAACAGATTGTACCTTTTTATGAGGGATTACAGCTATGCCCTGGGCGCTATGGCTCTACGTTAACAGGGGATGTTAAAAGTGAGGTTTTCACGGTGGGGTTTGGGTGAAGAGCCCTGGCAGCGAGAGAAGGCCTGTGCCCCTTGTGTGACCCTCCTCTCTTCCTGAAGGCCACTGTCACGGCGAGCTGGGGACAGAGGGAGAGAGGATAGTCCCCACCCTCTCCAATGTGCACAGCCCTGGAATGGCAGTCTTTGGCACAGAGCCTCACGGGGCTCCTGGGTCCCTCAGTACTTTCTCCAGCTTTGAGTGAGTGTGAACACAGTGGGAAAACAAGGCTCTTGAGTTCGGTGGATCTGGGTAGACGCCTTGGAAACTGTCTTCATTCCCTGGTGCCTCCGCTTTGTTATTTTAAAATGGTGATCAGAGCTCAGAGCCAGCATGGTGGTCGAGCCAGCCAGGTAAGTGTGCTGCCGGGTGTCTGACAGAGCAGGTTCTTGCCTTGGGGCACGCATGCTTCTCCACGCATCCCCTCCCAGGGTTCTCAGCAGGACCCATGAGGAGGGCGCGTTCCGTCCGTCCTGCGGAGGAGGTGGGTAGTCAGCAGAGCGCCTGCACGGAAACGCAGGTCACCTCTCTTTCAAGTGCACTGTGCTCTTTACTACAGGACGGTGACCTCAGTTGGAAAGGCTCCTAACTGTACGAGACAATGAACAGGCGGGTGTCCCAAAGATCACTCTGACACATTAGTGGGCCCGACAGCGGCCGGGTGACTTCAGGACAGAGCACGGCACTTTTGTCTGAGTAAATGCGACAGGATAGGAAGCTCTCTGAGCCAGCGCTGAGGTCCCAAAGGCTCCAAACGACACAGACCCCCAAGGACCCCCAGATCCTCAAGAGGGGCTGTGCCTCCCGGGGGTCACTGTTGGACATGGAGCCCTGGAGGGCGAAAGGGGTGAGGAGCAGAGGCAGTAGTGTGTCCAGTGAGAACTTCTGGGGTGCTGTGCCTGCCCCTCCCCATGAGGCTTTGAAGAGGAGACGCCCTCTGATGCCTTGTTCCTGGAAGTTGGCTCAGGAGGACACGTGGAGAAGAGCTGCGCTTTGATTGAGGGTCTGGGGGCCTTCTTGAACAGAGACCCACCCCAGGGGAGGGCTGCAGGGAGAGTCCCCCCTGCTGAGTGCAGGCATCGGGTGTGGGTGAAGGCAGCCATGCCAGGCAGGTGAGCTCACACGCTCGCTACTCTCCTCCCCCCTTCCCTGACCTCATCCTAAGACCCTTCTCCAGCCCTGGCAGGACTCAAGGTCAAGGGCTCCAACAGCCAGATACCTGTGCCTTTGGCCCCCTCTCAGTTACTGGCGTCTGGGAGGTACAGAGGGGTACGCGAACTTTTCTTCCTTTTCTTTTGGTGGGGGCTGAGAATGGCATTTTATACAGTATGACGTGCCCAACAACCCTTGACTTCCTGAAGACACAATTGCTTGTCTTGTGGGAAGTAAGAGTAAACAGGTCTTCCCTTCCATCCTCCCCGTCTCTGTGACTTTCTCTCAGAAGAAACATGTGAGGACTTTGGATGTTTCTCATCTGTTCAGAAATCACGGGATGAAATGAAATCCCTTTTTTGTCTCACCGCAAGTCCCGAGGGATGATTGATAGAGGTGAAAATAATGTTGGAGAGGCGGCATCGGGCCTTGGCCGGGCTGACTTGACTCCCGAGGGTATTTGAGAAGGAAGGAAGACAGGAGTGTGGACAGAATAAAGGATGTTGTCTTCTGAACACTTAATTCAAGGTACACCTGCCTGACATGAAGACACCTCTACTCTTCAAAGCAGCGCAGTTATCTCTGGAAACATCTGAAGGAATAAGTAATGTACAAAGTGGTGCAAGTAATGTGGACAGGTTGGAAAGTATGTAGAGAAAACATGATTAATTGAGATAACAATTGTGTCCAACAACCTGTCATCAGGTCTGATGGGACTTCGTAACGTTCAGAAAGTCAGCCGTGAAGCTGTGGGGTCTGGAGCCCAGTTTCCAGGGGAGGGGCGGAAGGTCGGGGCCTGCTCCTCCCCCACCCCCCAGGCCCCTGGCACAACCCTGGGGGGCGCCGCAGGGCTGGAGGAACGAGCAGGTCCTCCCGCGGCTCCGACAGATGCGGCACTCAGGAATTGCCAGCGTGCTGACGCCGGGAGCTCAAGAAAAATCCCATTATGCCACATCATTCTGCACGACTTTTATTTTTATTTTTTTTCCCATACTTGGTACAACTCTTACTGATTTTAAGTGTTGTATTGTGGCTAACAACCACCTTTAATTTATTAATCTAGGAGAATGCTTTTATTTGCAATATCCTTGTTATGTTGATGGTACAAATGTTAATTAAAAGGTAAATGTGTGATTACCATTAATATATATGTGTATATGTAATTTATATATAATTTACTTTGTGTTAAAAATCAATATTAGTTTATATATATTTATAATTAACATAACATATACAATCAAATCACCACCCCAAACAAATTTGGGCTTAAGCATCCAAGGCTTAAGCGTCTACATGTACCTTACTTTTCCTTTAATTAAGAAAGAAACACTCAATTCTGAAGTCATTGATAGAATCATTCACTTTGGCAAAAATGAATAAAATAATTTTTGTTGGTATACTAACCTCTATGAACGAAATCAGGTTTAAAATCATTTTTAATGTCTTGATTTCATTATTAGATAATATTCAGAGGACTTAAAAATTAAGATATTGGATATTGCATGTCAAAAATACTTAAAATTTTAAACTTAGTTTTAAAAAAATGACCATATTTTTCCTCTTTATTAGCTTTATCTTGTTATAAATCTAATTTGTGCCAATGAGTTCTCTATATTTTCCTTTTATCTAAATAAACAGCTTACAAACCTTTTCGATGATGAGCTTGGCACAATGTCTGGTGCAGATTAGACAATCAATAAGCAAGTGTTGGCTGATCATTCAATTGATCACTCTGGAGCAGGGATGCCAAACTCAATTTCACCAGGGTCCACGTCAGCCTCGCGGTTGCCTTCAAAGGGCCGAATGTCATTTTAGGACTGTGTAAATGTAACTGCTCCTCAACAGTTGAGCAAGAGCTCGCCACTGCTGCAGGGTAGAAACAAGGTGCCAGGCCAGATAAAACAAGGTGAAGGGCCGGATTTGGCCCCTGGGCCTTGTGTTTGCCACCTGTGCTCTGGAAGTTTCTGCCAGATGTTAAAATCTGTAGTCCAGAGTGTGCTGTGACCTGTTCACCAGTGTTTATAAAAGAGGGCATCACGCATTTCTTGGAGAGAGTTCTTTGACTGAAGAGGGAAAATTGTTGTAATTCTTTCTGGACAGGGCCTCTAAGCATTAAAGATGGCCACCTTCGTAAGAAGTGGCAGTTGTTAGAACAGTCACTCATGTGGACCCGGCTGAGAAAAGGTGTAGCCTTCAGAGCTGGGTGTGAGCAGAAAGGGAGAAATCTCTGGGAGAGCAGAGCTGTTTCACTGCGTTACTTTTGTGGGGGCCGGGAGAAACGTCCACCAGCTTTCCCCAGCTTTTTCTCTGTCCTTCCCCTGCCAATGACCTCCGCGTGGGTTTTTCAGTTTCCTGTATTACTGAACTCCTTTTGTTCAATGGGACTCACACGTTCCTGTTCTCATGGCTGCAACTGAGTGCATTCGTGTGGGCACGCTTGGTATTTGAGCTTCATAGTAAATTGTCATTTTTCTCTTTTCTTCTTGGTCTTCTCCCAATCATCATTTTTCTTCTTAACCAGTTCTTACTTATTTTTTGGCCTTAAAGCTTAGCAGAGAAAAGGACTTTGAAGATCTCACACAAGAGCTGTGATGAAAGCGTGTCTCTTTTTACTGGGTTAATTATACCGTAAGTTTCAAACATTGATGAGTTTAAAACTTCAGAATTTAAGTAATCACACTGCTTATCCTTAGAATGAAGAGGTGTGACTTTATCTTTTTTTTTTGTTGAAATACTTTGCAAAATTATATATATATAACAGTCTAATAGTTGTTTTTCTCTTCTTTTGACCAGATTAGGAAAAAACAGCAAGAAGTGGTGGGCTTTTTGGAAGCTAATAAAATCGACTTTAAGGAATTAGACATAGCTGGGGACGAAGACAATAGGCGGTGGATGAGAGAGAATGTTCCCGGAGAGAAAAAACCTCAGAACGGGATTCCTTTGCCTCCCCAGATCTTCAATGAAGAGCAGTATTGTGGGGTGAGTTTGGGTTTCTTGGAAAATGCTTCTTGCATGTATGTTTCTCAGAAATTGGTTAAAGCAGATGGCTTTTGAGGCAGCATTTGAAGGTCACATTTTTCAGGTCATGACCTGTTTCTACTACCCAACGTCTGGATGGTAGATCCATTGTGAATAAGCAGTTATTTGAGATTTACAGCATGATGGAAACAACAAAATGATGGTTCAGAAGTTCTTGGGATTAGTTTAGGTTCCTTATTTTTATCTGAAGAATTGAGGACACTTGTTCAAACACAGTATGCCTTTAGTTGGAAGGAATTCTAATCAGCCCGGCAGTGGACACATGTGCACCCCAGAGACACAGGGTAGTTTTCCCATTTATCAAGAGTGATCTGAGGAAGTCTGGTCTTACTATGGATGCAGGATCAATACACGTGTGTAGGTGTGTCTGGTTTAAACTCAGTCCTGGACATTCTGATTGCAACGGCAGGTTTGTTGTGTACATTTAATACTTCATTTCACCGTAAAATCACTTCTTCTTCAGAGTTTACAGATTCCATTCAGTAAATCTAATTGTTGAAAAGGAGGAACATATAAAAACTCAAAGGACTTTAGAACCTGAGAGTTGGGAGTTATCTCAGGGGTCGTGTAAGCCTCCTTGGTCACTTTTCAGATGCCACAATGTAAGTGGCCTGTATGTGGTTTTAGGTTTCTTGACACGCATAAGGGTAGGGTCAGCAGGAACACACTGAGTTGGGTTTGAGTGGTGTCTGGCGCCGGCCGGGCCGCCCAGGCTCCTGTTTCTGCCTGAGCCCTTCTGCGACACTGCGGAAGCTGCGTCACAGCCCTGATGACAAAGATTGGCTGTAATGAAGTAGTCTGGGGGAAGATCTTTTGTATTTTACTGATAAAAAAAATGGGACTCTTCTGAATTGTTGACAACTACACTACTGCAGAATTGGTTTAGGGCTGGGTCCCTGGTGAACAGCGGACCCCTGGGGGGGGCCTGGGCTGGGGGTGGAGCTGCCCTGAGCTTCAGCTTTCGAAGGACTGCGTGGTTTTAGATCCCAGTTTCCTCCATTTTGCCCAAACAACCTCTGCTCCAAGCCGTCCCTGACGTGGCGGCTCCCGGTATCGGAAGGGCCTGAGATGAGTCTGCGCCCTCGGAAGCTACTAGAACGACAGCAGAGAAAGCCTGTGTTGTTTTAGTCTCTGCTGATCAGCCCCAAAGCCCTAGGGCCAACCGGTAAGGAAACCAGCTAGAGCTGTGAAGCGCTTGGAGAAGCCTTTTACTGTGCACACCTATCTGAGCGTTAGCAATTCCTGTGCACGGACAGTGTGCGTGTGTGTGAGCGAATTCTCACTGCGTTGCAGTAGGCATATTGAAAGCGTGTAAAAACAAACATGAAACTCACAGATTCCTTAACTTTGGGGATTAGTTATCTGTGGCAGAACAAATCGGCATAGCCTAAATTAATGGCTAATAAGAAAGAGAGTGACTTAGGTGGGTATCCTGGCTCACAAGTGTGCAATGGGTTTAAACATTCTTTTTCTTTGTTCCAGGATTTTGACTCTTTCTTCTCTGCGAAGGAAGAGAATATCATTTATTCGTTCCTGGGTTTGGCGCCCCCGCCAGGCTCACAGGTAGGCTTGACACCCCGCTGGGGCCCAGGGCAGTCTGCCACCTGTGTAGACAGAAATCAGCATCCAAGACCGTTTCATAAGTGATGACACTTAAATCAACATGATTTCAATGCACTCCATTGAACTCTTTTGCATAGAGATAATGCAGAGTTTTTATTGATATGTATTCCAAAACTGTGCTTTTCATATTATTGCTTCATTATACTTTATTATACAAAAAATAAGATAAATGAAAGTTTGACAGTAACTTTAAAAAGAAATATCATTGCATTCAGTAATCTGAAGTATGCTAATTAAATGTGTAAAAATATGAGTTCCCAGGTTGTGCTTATGAAATTTTGTTACGAATTCTCATGTATCTTATATTAGTTAATTTTATAATGATATATCACCGACTTTAATTCTTTGTATATAAAATAAATTAAGCTCTGCTTTTTTAGCCTGATAAAGAGGGAAAAAGTAAGATCTAGACTCAAGAACAAGGTAAGTCTCATTAATTTTTCCCCCCTATTGTGGTTTCATCTTTGATTATGTATAGTTACACCTATTAAATAAAGAATTGTGCTAATGAAGTTAATGTCACGAATTCATCCAGTGACGATCACCCAGCCTCCCTTGTTGTGGCCACCCCTGCATTCCTCACCTCTGCCAACAGCCCCGTGCAGGACTCTCTGTAGACACAAGACAAGCACACATCTGTTTGATTCATTTATTTCTTGATTCATTTGTTTGCTTGTTTGTGCCCCGCTTCATATGAGATGACTGAGCCCAAATTAATTCTCACTATAGGAGAAACAACCCAAATCGACCTTGGCGAGGTGGGCTTGTCTCAGAGGTGTGTGCCTTTCGTAAGTCAGCGTCTTCGGGTAATGACATTGTCCTAGTGCTTAGGGTGACACCTGCAGGCCTGGCACTCACGCCTTCCCCAGATGGTAACAGGTAGACTCCACAGTTGGTTAAGGGGATGTAAAAGGCATGCACCTTCCTTTTTAATGGAATACCTTGCTGGCTTTGGCCAATTTAAATGTGGCCTATTACATACATTTTATTAAGAGTGTAAAACAAGTACTGAAGGGTATTCCATGCAATTCCATCTTTTTTTTATTTGGTGTTGGAGTTTGGTATAGGAGTGTGTTAACTGGGCCATGTGAGTTGAGTTACTGCATTTCAGAGGTGGTGCTTTCATATTAAGGTCCATTCCTTGGTGGGGACACTCAGGACACTTGTGTCTTGGAGGGTGGAGGGAAGAGTGTTGCAGACAAAGAGAAGAGCAAGTGGAAAGGCCCTGAGGCAGGAGGGAGCTCGGAGAGATCTACTGCCTGCCTTGGGGCCCACGTGCTGGAGCTGGGGGAGGCCCCCGGGAGCCGGCAGCGGCAGGCAGCCCTGGACCCTGTCTTAGGGGCGATGGAGACACTGAAGTGTTTGAGCAGAGGAGTAAAGGAACCTTACTTCCTTCTTTAAAACTCATTTTGGCTACTGTGGGATGAATGGCATGAAGAGGTCAATTCAGATGAGGTGTTACGGCTCGGACTAGGGTGGTGGGCACAGAACTCCACAGAGGTGGATGATCTTAGGGTCTGTTTTGGAGGAGGAATTGATGAGACTTGTTGATGGGCCTTTGCTAAGACCTTGGGAGTTGTCGGCGTTGCTTGGGTCTGTAGGTGTTTATGTGTGCACATGGGAAAGTCCTTCAGCTATCCTTTGGGAAGACAGGCACTTGATTTATGGAGATGATATTATTTGTCACAGTGTCTTTTTGTAGTAAACAACATTGTGGGGAAGTCAGCAAGGAAATTAATCTCCCTAAGGCTAAAAATAGACACTCTTGACAATTATGTAGAAATGTACCCTTATAAATGATAGTAAGTATCATAAGGAGCATTATTGCTTTTAGAAAATTTTTCTTGTCTTTGGCAGGCTGTGCCAGACCAAGTACCAGGCTGGTTTCCCCAGGAGGGCTTTCTAAGTATGCTTTGTCTCCATAAAGTCCACTTTTGTTCTTTACAAGCATCTGGCCACATCTGATTAAATGAGCATCATTCTTAATCCCACGCTCCAGTGGAAGCCTTGGTTGCATAACTGGTTTCCAATTTTGTTCTAGTAATAGGGAACATAGATTTCTCATTGAGCCAGGGCAGAAAACTCTATTGCCACAACGAATAAAAGGGTTCAGTAAGAATTTTTAAAGTCTGGAGGGGTCAGGCAGAGAGAATATCATTTATAAACATTTCCTTTCAACTTACAAATGTAGACTCTACTACATTGTTATGATTTATAAGAAGCTTAAGAGGAAAGACAGAGGGCTTCCTTATATATCCAGAATATAGAACATCAAGGTAACGTCAACAACATTGCAAAGAAAAGCTACCACCCTCCCTCATCGATTCATTTAGTCCAGTGAACGTAGTTCTTGTTCCACTGGGTCTGGAGTTAGGAGTCTCATGAAGCCATTTGCCCCTGACCACAGTTCTGGAAACCCTGACTTAGGATTGCAAAAGCTTCTAGGGAAGCATCCAAGTAAAACAAGCTAAGAAAAATATCCCTGGATAACCAAAGACCTGAGATGACTATGGTTAGTTCACTACTGGTAATTTTCATATGTGAAAGGCTTGATGAAATATAACAAGAATAAGGCACCTGACAAGAAAATTTGGCGGTTTCTGTGGTGTGCAAACAAAACAAAAAGTTAATCCAAGAAGGTTTTAGATAAAATGTCTACACACATAATCACAAAGGCTATTTTCGAAGACATTTTCGGAGAAGACAACAAACATTCTACCTTATTGGTAAAAATGGATGAATACAGGAAAATTATTGCTATAACATAATTATCTGGACACCTTCTATACTGCAAATATATCAAGCATATGGACCATGCAGTATACTGCGAATGCTTTGAGCATACTTGTACTGTACATGGCAGGGATATATCGACACTATTGAATAACGAGATGCAGCTGGTCTGGAGCAGGCCCCGACACCCACAAGTTAATAAAACTACATGTGCAGGTGACAGGCATCCCCAGCTGAAAACTTCTGTCCTGAAACGTGTGTGCTTATGGAACTCATTTTGCCATTGCTCCAAATTGCTTTCCACGAGAGCCCCCTAATCATACCAGAAAATGAATATTGAAGCCTTTGACTGCATGTCATTTTTGGCTAGACTGAAATGAAAGAAGGAAAGTCATGAACATTTAAAGCAAGTAACTGAAGTTATGGTCTATAACGTGTTCTGTCATTGTCAAATGCCAGGCTGTGAGGCACTAGGATCAGTGTCTTTTATGCATTATTTTAGGGGAATATTGCTAAGATACCAATGGAAACTACGCAGTTATATCTATAGAGCGATCCCCCTAATCGGTAGAGTAAGTCCAGTCATGGCAGTGTTAGATCGTGACGCTTACCGAGTGCTGTTGGGGTTGACTGCTCAGCGTCAGCACTTGTGCGTCCCAGTGAGTGCTGTCCTGGTGGGAGCCCCCTCAGGAAGCTCTGACATCACAGCAGCAATACCAACATTGCTCCAAAGAGGTTTCAGGCCCTAGCTGGTGTGGCTCAGTGGATTGAATACTGGCCTGCCAACCAAAGCATTGCTGGTTCGATTCCTAGTCAGGTCACATGCCTAGGTTGCGGGCCAGGTCCCCAGTAGAGGGCATGCAAGAGGTAACTACACATTGATGTATCTTTCCCTCTCTTTCTCCCTCCCTTCCCCTATCTCTAAAAGTAAATAAATAAAATCTTAAAAAAAAGAGAGAGAGAGATTTCAGATCTTGTTAGAGACCTGGAGGCATCTTCTAGCAGAAGATGGATTTCGAGGATGCATCCAAGTCTGGTGACTAACACACCGACAGTATGTCTGGATAACACAATTTTTGGCCCCAAAATGACATGTGATTAAAAGTTTTGATACTCATTTTCTGAAATGATTATTGGGCTCCCCTTGAAAGCACTTTTGAGTGGTGGCAAAACTTTTTAAATAAGGGCAGCATGTCCCAGTCACGTGATGGAGGAAGAACAGACAGTTCAGATGCCTGCGGATGAAGGAGCCTGGAGGGAGGGGGCAGAGGGAGAAACGTGGGTGAGACCCATAAAAGACATGGATCTGGGGCGGAAACATGTTCTGGAATTTCCTCGTTTACAACTGCAAGATGAGCAACAGAGAGCACGGACGCCATCGAGGCCCACACTGTCGTTCAAGAAGATCAGCAGTGGGAACGCCTCGAACGTGAGCCAAAGCCCAGAGAAACAGCAATCACGAGGGGAATTCGAGAGTCTCCAACGCGGAGCCCGGGTGTGTGACTCATAGAAGTTCCAGGAAGAATGAATAATTAGAGAGATCCCGGAGGGCCTTCCGGTTGGAGGCGACTCCGATTCCTCCCCCCACAGCTCCTTGTCTCAGGACTGTGCAGGAAAACCAGAGAGGGTGCTGCCCCAGGACTGGAAACTGGGAAGAGCCCCTGAAAGATGGAAAGCAGAAATGGTTGGTTTGAAGAAACAGACCCAGGTCCCAGTGAGGGCCCAAGGCGGGCGTGGCCCTCGGGGCCCTCCGCATCCTGCGGAGGTGTATTCCAGCTGCGGGCACAGCTTTGGGCCCTGGTTTGGACCAGCCTGGCGGGTGGAACCCTCTTCCTCACCTCCATGCTGCCCTTCATCCCAGCGGTGGGCAGTGGGCGGCAGCGGTGCCTGCCACCCGGGTGGAGCGGCGAGCGTGGGCTGGGTGGGCAGGCCCCGGGGAGCTGCTCTTCCCCAGGAGGAACAGGGAGAAGGGCAGGTACTGGCAGCCAGCCCCTACCCTAGGTGTACGTCCCCTGGTAGCTGTTGAAGTTATGAAATGGAAGGGCTGCCTCCAGGTCCGAGAAGCCTTACACTCTGGGGCGGGGGTGGAGAGCTCCCTGGTGAACGCAAAATGCCGCTACTGTAGAGAACCACTTTGACTGTTGTTACTGTCATGACAGTGAAATCGAGAATGTGAAACTGTCTTGGAAAGATCTAGGAGTGTGGAAGGGGACATGTGAAAAAGGACATGTGGGGGATTTGTCGTCTCTCCTTCGGGCCTTCTGGTTACATGTACACTGAACCTTCGGTTGTTATTCCATGCTTATCTGAAGCCTTCTTCATTTACAAAACATCTCGTTTCTCTCTGGTCCTCAGATTAGATGCTTTCCGTTGTACGGACACACCACACGTTGCTTTTCCACTCATCCTTTGGTCGCCTTTGGGCTGTTCCACCTCTTGGCTGTTGGAAGAATATGAATTTGGGTGTGCAAATTATCCTCCTCTTTTAAGTGTCAACTCCTTCTAGAATCTTCTTGTGTTGGTCCATTCCCCTCTTGTTTTGCCCTTTTTAAAAGTGTTTTTTTTAAATTGTCATTTAAAAATGTTTTGTCCCGAGTTCAGAGTCACCCACCGTGTGTTGGAGGACTGGGTCCGAGAGGGGACCGCGCAGCTGTTCTGCAGGTGGCGTTGTCAGTGAGGTTGGGTTTTAACAAGGGTTGGGCCACACGTCATTCATAAGGGCACAACAAAACAGTCCTTCAGATAGAAACAAAGAAAAGGACGAGACTACAGTAGGCCTATAGATCCAAAAGGAAGCTGGAGTAGAATTAATAACATCAGGGAAAGAGGAAGTCAAAGCCAAAGGCATCAACCAGGGAAAGGGGGGATTATGCAACAGAAAATGGTATCAGGAGCTATTTTAAACACAAATATAATGAACAAACTTGATTTAGTAGGTATGTTCCGGATACACACACACCCACAAATAATAATAGATAGATTTAATAGAAAGTATTTTCTTCTTTTACTTATTAAACAGTTTCCAAAGCTGTCATACACTTGGTCACAGAAAACCTTCATAAACTTCAAAAAGGGATATTTTAGCAGACTGCCTGCTTATCCCATATATAGACTTACAATCTGAAAGGGAAACAGCATAAAAATTTGAGAAACAAATATACACCATTTAAAATAACTCCATATTCAAGTGACAATAAAACTGATACTACAAACCATCAAATAATGAACAAAAGATTGCTTCATACCCTAATCTCAATATATAGCTGCGTTAATCAAAAGAGCATAAAGCAGGCAGTATAGACCCAGCCCTTACTCTGACTTGTAATTGACATTTTCTGCCTTTATTTTCTCATCTCTCTGGAGTAAGTGGTGGTGACTGTCCTTCTTATTGAGGTCACAGTGTCGTACAGATAAAATGAGGGATAAAGACAAAAAAACTTGAATAGTTAAATGATGTTAAAATGCAAGCTATTATCCTAAAAAATACTCCAAAACATTTTCAATTTATATGACGCAGGTGACAAAGCCGACTGAGGAGGAGTCTTCCCTTCCCAATGGCGATGTCGTGGGAGAGGCTCCGAGCACCGCGGAGGTAAGAGTTGGTATTTGGAACCACCTTTTTCAGACCAGTTTCCTCAGAATGTCAGCTTGGTCCTAATCCTTCTATATCTACGTCTGTTGGTCCACCAAATCTATCATCTGTCATTCTGTGTTATCATCCACCCATCCATTGGTCTTTCCTCTTTCCTTTCCATCCATCCATCCATCCATCCATCCATCCATCCATCCATCCATCACCCATTGATCTTCCCTCTCTCCCTCCCTCCCTCCCATCCATCCATCCATCCATTAGCTTTCTTTTTCTCCTCTCCTCTTTTTTTCTCTTCTCTTTGCTTTCTCTCTCTCTCTCTCTCTTTCTCACCTATCTAATCTTTGAAAATCTCTAAAATTATAAAGCCTCCCTCCCACAGGAGCAACAGAAAACAAACCTTGCCTAAACATCGAATCCTTCGGCATTCTCTTCATAAGCCTTCAATAGGTAAATTGAAAGTCCTCATTTGACAGTGTATTACTCTACGGTGATCGGGAATCAGATCTGCTGAATTTCACTAAGAGCTCCCGTCCGCAGTTTTGATGGGCGGTGACCCTGGACTCTAGTACAGCAGCTGTCACCCGGTATGCAGTGGCACACTGGGGGACCTGAGGGTTTTTAAAACAGGCAATACCTGACTATTTGGTCAGGGACACTGACCTCTTTTCCCTTAGATTGTCACATAAAAAAATGACAACAGCCAACACAACAATAGCCATGTGGTATGAATAAATCAAGATTGTACCTAATTTTTAAAATCGGATTGGCAAGAAGTATAATATATTTTTAGGTGTGCCACAGAATTTTGCTAATTAGTTAGTGTGTGTCAGGAGATGACAGAGGTTGAAGATCGGGTCTCTAGTCGTTAAGTGACCTAATGCACAGGAGGTTTACGATCGCTTTGTTTGTATGGTATGCTTCCTAGTAAGGACACCATGGTACTTGTGGCCTGGCGTTTCCTGGGACGCTTATCTCAGATGAGTGACACAGTGGGTTTCCTTTATGACCAGGGAACAGAGACAGCTGAAGAAAGTGGTGAAAATGAGGCACAAAAAGAGGACAAGGAGGATGAGGACAACCTCGCCGAATCTCAGGAGAAGGACGTGAGTGCTGGCTTTTCTCACCGTGGTTGCATGGGACTCAGTTCTGCTCATCAAACATTTACGGCTGCCAGGAATCTTCCTGGGCACAGCGTGAGGATGTAAGGAGGGAGCTGGGAGTTTAGCCAGGGAGGAGGCGGGTCATTTTGATCTGACGTGTTAGCTGCTGGGCTGGAGGTGGGTGCAGGGCTAAAAGGAAGCCCGAGGAAGGACCTGAACCGAGGCCTGGAGGGGCCGTCTAGGCAGGACTTTAATAGCTTGTCATGGTGCTGTTAGGGTTGGATTGAATTCTTGTTCTTTGTAAAACAAGGGACCTTATTCCTTGGTCACGAGTAATGAATGGCAGGCTCCCAGCATACATCCAGCAAGAGCATTGCCTGTTGGGGACACAGCACAGGCTGTTTTGTGGGAAGCCAGTAGAAGCTGAGGATAGAAAGGGGGCCCCTGGCAAGGGTAACCGATATCAGTTAAAATCCAGTCAGGGAATCGTTGCCCTCAGAGGATCCGAGCCTGTTCCAGTTGAGAGGGGCTCCAATTCAGCAGCCACAGGACAAAGGGTGGGGGAACGTGAGGAGGGGGAGAAGACTGGGTCTAGAAGCACCAAGCTAGATAATGGGGGACCACATGGACTGTTTAATCCAAGAATTCTAAGAATGTGGCTGGGAAGGCAGGTAAGGGGGGACCCAGGTGCAGAGGGAGCCTGAACAGGTGGGGTTGTGGGCATTGGGCTGAGCCTTCCCTTAGCAGAGTTTCAGTGAGCTTCTGCATTGGTGCAATCGTAGCAAAGACTGTTTCCTGAACCCTGATGGTTTGCTCTTTTACCTAGTTATTGATTCCAAAGCGGTGTGGGTGGGTGGATCCCTGCTCCCAGCACATGGGCTGCGAGTAGGAAGGGCGCCGAGACTGGCGACTGTGCTGTGACAGTGGGGGTTTGGGGTGTGGGCATCAGCCCGCCATTGTCTTAAGGAATTGAAATCCGGGAGGGCCTAGGACAGTAAACTCCTCTTATTTGAAGATTGCTGTTTCAAAATATGCATAATTTAAGGTCCTTTGAAGTTATTTTTTTATTTTGAAGAAAGGTGAAATCTTGAATTTTGACCTAGAAGTTAAATGGGGTTTCACAGCAGCCTGTATCATTCAGAAATAAAAAAAAAATTAAATGAACTATAGGGACAGTTTTATTATCTTATAATTTAAAAATCTGTTTTTATAATCTGAGCCTGGCATGAATTGCCTGATGCATTTACAGTATTATTGATTTATAGGTCAAGATTCAGTTTGCTTCTTTTAAGACAGAGAGACAAAGATAAGAACATTACACCCGATCCCTTTCTCCCTCGAGGCTGAGAGGGGGTGGTGTTTGTGGTCAGACCTGCCTCCCATGTCAGGGGCAGAACCTGTTTCCACCTCTCAGCTCCTGGGCCAGGTTGGTTCAGGGACATGCTAAGCCATCCAGCCTGGGGGTTTCTCTTTGTTACTGTTTATTTATTTATTTATTTTTAATTGTGAGCCCAAAGTGAATTATAGCCTTGTGAATTCTGATAGGAACTTAAAAAATCATTTTTGTTACTTTGCGTGGGCTGTGATGAAAAAAGTGACAAAGGAAAAGACAGTTTTTAAATTTTAGATGAAGATACTATTTACATTGCATTATCAAACTCACTTTTTAACTTTTTTTTTAAAGAAACTTTTTTTAAAAAGATTTTTATTTATTTATTTTTAGAGAGGGAAGGGAGGGAGCGGGAGAGAGAGAGAGAGGGAGAGAGAGAGAGAGAGAGAGAGAAACATCAATGTGCGGTTGCTGGAGACATGGCCTGCAACCCAGGCATGTGCCCTGACTGGGAATCAAACCTGCGATGCCTGGTTCGCAGCCCGCGCTCAATCCACTGAGCTACACCAGCCAGGGCTCACTTTTTAACTTTTTAATAATATTCCAAAAAAGACAGATTCTGACTTTTTCTCATTTGAGAAGTGACACAGGCTCTTTGACTGACTTTACATAACAAAAACAGCCCCATGCTTTATCAATAGACAGATTGAAAATGACATCATAACGTGATTCGCTTTGGGATCGAATATGGAGGGGAATTCACTGAAATGCAAAACGGAGGCAAAAGCTGTCCTATGTTTAGAAGCTGCATTTTGTGCTCTCAGAGGCTGCTGTCTGTTTCTGTGGCCTGGGGTCCGGCCCCAGACGTGAGGCCAGGACGGCCATCTGGCTGTTTGTTGTCACACCTTCCCCACAGGGCCCCCAGGCTCACACAGGCGTATTTGTAGTAAACAGAAGGGCCAGTTAGTTCTCAGTGTTTTACCTTTTTGACATTGATTTCCAAATTACTGGACACACCCTGCTAGGTTCTTCTAGACATTGCAACCCAGAAAAAGCCAAGTCTTTTGGATAAAAACTCTGGCTCTGTTGAACACTTTCTAGAGGAGATTTCACCGATGCTTGCGTTTTTTCTCCTCCTGGCCCATGGTGTTTAAGCGGCCGTGCTTCCCAGATTCCCACTTCGCCCAGCACTCTGTGAGCGACAGGAAGGATGTGGCTCAGTGGGCCTACATCTGGTTCCAGCGTCTTGTGTGTGAGGAGTGGCAGCTTCCACTATTTCTCTCGATGTCATTACATTGGCTGGGCCTCCCCCTCATGGCTGTCAGGAAGTTCAGCCCTGGGGGAAGTGTTTGGGGGACCCTCTGCTCCCCAGGGTCTCAGGGTCATCCTGTGTCTCGTGTGGTGACTGGAAGGGGAGAGGGCTCTGCTGCTTTGTCCGTGGTGGTCATGTGTTGGTGCGCCTTTCCCACTGCCCTTCGTAGCTGTTGAGTGTGGTCCCTAGCAGAGAGCCCAGGGCCACCCGAGTGCCCCAGGGGTCCCTGGCTCTGCTTCTGTGTTCAGGCAGGACCTGGGCAGCACCACTCCTGGAAAGCCACCTCCCCTGTCCCCTTCGTCTTCCCTCTGGCTGCTTCCATGTCCCCACTCTAAGCCCTAAGCTCCAAGCTCTTTTTTTCAGGAACCATGTAGCTTCATCACCTCGATTAGCCCAGGGTTTTGAACAGCAAGGCCTATAACTTCTTCCCAGGGGCTGAGAACCAGGATGAACATGTGACTATTTTCTTGGAGCATGGGAGGGACAGCAGCAACTCAACTCTGGCCCCGCAGTTTCGTGCAGTAGGGAGAACAAAACAAGAACTCAGGTCTTGCCGCCACTCTGAGCCAGCTGCCCTGCTCAGGTGACTGCTGGCCAGCTCTCGGCTTCCTTCCACCCCTGCCACCTGTCCTAACCGGGCGGGCCTGGCCCGCACCACAGCTGACACCTGTCCTTACTGCTGGCCTCACACCACCTTGGCAGCCTGTTCCCCTGGACAAGTGCCTACTTCTGAGGCTCCCCCGCCTGGCTTTCTTAGAAAAGCAACACGGTGAAAGAATTTAAAGTTGTAGCTTTGTTAAGGGAATGGTTTATACCCTGCCCTAAGATTTTGCAAGAGTTTGACCGTGTGATTACAATTATTTATTTATTTATGTTTAAGATTTTATTTATTTATAGAGAGAGGGGAAGGGAGGGAAAAAGAGAGGGAGAGAAACATCAGCGTGTGGTTGTCTCTCACACGCCCCCTACTGGGGACCTGGCCCACAACCCAGGCATGTGCCCTGACTGGGAATCGAACTGACGGCACTTTGGTTTGCAGCCCGCATGCAATCCACTGAGCTACACCAGCCAGGTTGATTATAATTATTTAAAACAAAATGACCTTTTCACCACTATAATGATCTGCCGAGCATAATACTGTTAAAAAAGCCCTTTTTGTCAACATCATTATCCACCAACCATAAAAGTCAACCCAAGCATTGTGTGTTGGTAAGGATCTGACTCTGATGTTTTACAGCTCTGTGAGCTAAGGGTGGACATTTAAGTGTGTAGTCCACCTATCCCGCCTCCTCCTGAGAGGGGTTTGAGACTGCAGCGGCTGCCTACGTGCACTCATCCAATGCTGTGTTGACATAGGGGGAGCTGCCCCCTGCCCGGAGCAGCTCCAGGGACCGGGCGTGGGCCATGACACAGTCCCTGCCTCCGGAGCGAGGGCTCTGATGGAGCTGGTGGCGGTCAGATTGAAGGTTCTTCAGAACTTGCTTGACCCGGGCGCTTCTGCAAATTCTCTGAGCAATTGCTTTCTCTGTTTATTGTCTCTTTCAAGAAATTAAGGTCAATTCAGGTATTGATAAAGACCCCATGGTCCCCGTCCTGTGATAGTGGCTGCTAGCCAGCCTGTGAGACCCCCGGCTACCCTCCGGGCTAGCTCTAAGGATGACCCGTTTTTAATAGTGTATCTCTTCTTAATTCACTTGTTTCAGCTGAGTACCGTTAGTACGAATAATTGGATTTAGAAAAAAATGTGAAACTCACAGAGTTGGTAATTCTGTGTTGTACATTGTGAATTTTCATTGATACAATGTGGATAAGAAGACAATTAATGTTCTTTGAGATCAAAAGAGTTCCTAGCTGACTTTCCATGCTGCCTTACCCAGGTAACGCTTGGACTGAGCTCGCCCCTTGGTCTCAGACAGTGGCCGGGGCCCGCAGATCCCAGATGAGTGGATATGCACACCTGAAACCCGTGTAATTTTGTTAACCAGAGTCACCCCAATCCATCCAATAAGAAGGAAAAATACCCCAAATGAGTGAGATACAGGTCATGCCTCAGGGAGTACTCAGACGAGTCAGGGGGACAGATAAGGAATGATGATTGTGGGCGCAATGCGGGGGACCCCTAACTCAGCCTTCTGGGCCTGGAACGTCTTCCTTGAAAATGTCATTTTAAGCAGCATCCTGGAAGGCATGGCTGACATGAGAAAACGGCACGTTTGCCGTGTGGCTGAGACAAAGAGGGTGATGGTCAAGCCTATATGGGTAACGGGGGGCCTGATGGTGGTGGCCTTCCAGCCATTCTGAGGATGACGGGTGTATCTTGGAAAAGTCCGGAGTTTTGTTGTCCTTTGTTGTCACGGCAGGGTCTGTTGTCTTTAGGACAGCCTGTCTGACTACTATGTGGAGAACAGATTGAAGGGGGAGGACTGGAGGCGGAGTAGCACAGGAGAGGAGGGCCAGGGCACGGGCAGAGTTAGGCAGTATTAAAGAGGTTCAGCCATGCCCCGGCTGCAGTGGCTCGGAGGATTGAGTACCGGCCTGTAAACCACAAGGTCGCTGGTTCAGTTCCCTGTCAGGGCACACGCCTGGGTTGTGGGCCAGGGCCCCAGTAGGGGGTGCGTGAGAGGCAGCCACACATTGATGTTTCTCTCCCTCTCTTTCTCCCTCCCTTTCCCTTTCTCTAAAAATGGATTAAAAAAAAGAGGTTAAGTCAGCACATCACTGAGAACCAACCTCCGGATTTTGCAACGAGTACAGGACTCTCTTTTCCTGGACATTCTTTCAGCAGTGAAACTTGCGTGCCATCGGTGGTGGTTAACGCAAGGACAGTCCTGTTAACGCTGAGTCCCGTTTAACGCTGAGTCAGTCCCTGGGGCTGACTCAGCCTTGGCCAGCTGGATCAGGCTTTCAGGTTCTGCATTTCCCATGCCAATCTTCAGAAACCTGAGAGTATTATTCTGGAACTGGCCAAGAACATAAGGCTGGGCTGGGGGTTGCGACAGTGTGGCGGGTCCCCCGTGCCTCGCATTCCACGGTTTTGCCTGTTCTGTGAGTGATCTTGAGAGGCAGCAGGTCGGGAATGGAGGGCTCTGATTTAGGAGCCAGGAGCCTTGAAGTGAGTTCCAGCTGTGTTGCTTGCTTGCTCCATGACCACGGGCAAATTATTTAAATCTGTCCTTCTCTGTCCAAAGAAGGAAGTGTGTGAGAGGATGCCTGTGGCTGCGGTTGCTTTCGCCACCTTAGTCCGAGGTGCTGTGAGCACGCTGCCCGAGTTCTGAGGCTGAGGAATTTAGGGACCACTTCCCTTACTGAAAGCAGCTGTAGTACTCGGCCCCGGGGAGGTGGATCACAGGGCCGTTTTGGGAGTGGATGGGAAGGCTCTTACTTTCTTGCATTTTTAGCAGGTATTCCTTGGTTCTATTCCTTTGATCTGAGAGGAAAAAAAAAAGAAATTCCATAGAGAATATAGTCAGTAATACAGTGATAGCTGTTTGTGGTGCCCAGTGGGTACTGGACTTATCAGGGGTCACTTTGTAATTATGTAAATGTCCAATCACTGCACTGTACACCTGACACTAATAAAAAATACTATTGGCTGCTAACTGTAATTGAAAAATGAAAATAAATATCACTGCCACCCCTCCCCTCACTTCGTCAAGAAAAAAAAAGAGAGGAATTCCAGTGGGCTGGCAGAGTGGGGGCCTGTCCGAGCCTGTGACGGCCTCGGCCTCCCTCCCCTTGCAGGTGTCTCTCTTTAATCGGAAATCAGCGTGTGAGTAGGACGTGGTTCAGAAATGGTATCATGTTGTCTGTGAAGGAAGAGTGTTTGGTCTACTTTTATTAATTGGTTCCAAGCTGTTGCAAAGGCACCCTTATAAGGACACAAAGGCAGAAAAGACATAGTTTCGTTCCAGTTTTCTAATTGCTTACATAATATTGTAATCTATGGAAATTTACTAGGCAGCTGTATAGATCTACAGTAGGTGTTGGACACGAACATAGAATTAAACATATAATTAAGCAGCATTCATAATTAATCCTACTTTCTCAGGTGTATGAGTGACAGAAAGGTGTCTTAATCTCCTAGTATTCCAAGGGCTTGAATCTATAATGCATGCAATAAGTAGGCAT